>JAOSYY010025037.1:13644-27751 GCA_025727935.1 Hebomoia glaucippe | reverse complement strand
AACTTACTATTAACAATATTTACTGTGAATTATTCACAGTTTCTTCGTCGCCGCCGCCTCGCGTCTTGCTATCTAACCGCAGCTCTGCTAACTTTTGTCTTATGCTATTTGGTCTGGAATATACATAATAATAATAAAAATATATAAATTCAAATCTACTAATAAATATATATTTAAAAAGTAATAATATATCAGAATATTGTAATCTACAACGAGCATAAATATTTCAAATCAAAGTTGATATAAATGCATTGTGTGTATGTATACATCGTTGCTCTTAAATAGGTAAACTGATTTTGATTTGGTTTTTAAGAGAAATCTTTTCGGTAGTTAAGGAGATGTCCTCACTATATTCGTAATATACCTGACACTTTTTTAATAATTTACCATTAATATGCTTTTAATTTTGATAATTGTTAACTCATCACACCTGTCAGAGAAGTATGACGTCACGACGTGATCAGCTGATACTGACTGACGCTGGTATGTAGCTGCACTTAAGTTACTCTGCGGGATTTTATAAATACGCACGCAACGACCACTGTTCTCTGTAATTATGGTTTTTGATGAAAGAGTTAAACAGTAATATTTTGTAATATCTAATTAATGTTGGACACTGGCGATATTTTGCACTATTATTTCTATAGCCTTAAGATTTTTCAATAGCAAAGATTCATTTTTAGCTGTAAAATAGAAGTGTGATTGTCTTAATAAATAAGCGGGTGTAATCTATTAATAATGTATCATAAAGAAACATTTCAAAAGAAAACGAACTAAAGTCCACATGATATCAAACGTAAGATCAAAATGTCCAACTCAAGTTTTCCTGTATGTAAGACCGGTAATCGATGTGAGTTGTCGATCTAAGGGCGAGACTACACTGGTGATAAAAAAAAAGTTAAAGTAACACTTTTACTACCTTTGCCTTGTCTTTGTTAGCAACTTGAACAGTTTAAAATAATTTGAAAAGAACAAAAAACTGGTTACAACAATTGCAACTTTAAGCATTAAGGTTTAACCTTAGCAAAAATTGTCTTAACCATTGCGGTAGTCGGAATGGTAGACCTTGGCTAGATCCTTTTTAACCTGATAACCTCAGGGGCTCCTAACAGACATATATTTAGATGTGGCGTATATTTTTGTTGTAAGTTTGTAGTTACCTTGAGGTGATGTTGGCGGTGAAATGGGAGTCATCCTATGAAGAGGCGGGCGAATATTTTCGTGCTCCGAGGATATAGAACTACTTCGGCTAGACGCTGAATTGTTCTCCGGCGTCCTATTCGTTTGATCGCTTCTGTTTCAATGAAATAGTTACTTTTATAACTCTCATTTAGATAGAATAAATGCCAATGAAGTCAATAGTGTACGTATTTTTACGACGTTGAATAGACTTTGTTTACACCTAGGAATAGACGGAGTGGCCATAAAGTCTTTCTTGACTTTTTTTCGGAGTTTTAAATTACTTTTTATAGAGAATCGGTATAATAACAGATCGGTTGTGGATGTTTCCTCACATGACTATATTTTTTTATTAAAGTATTAAAAGTATTTATTGGTAATTAGATTCAATAATGAAACACATCGTATTTAGTCTGTTATATATTTGTTTTATACTGGAGGACCCACGCAACTTTATTAAAATATATAGAGCGAAAAAATACATATACGAACCAATTTTCATAATGAAGCTGACGTTTAGCGATGTCATATATACAAATATCTTCTTATATAATATATGTAGATATTAAAAAAGATTTCTTTGCTTAAAGAATATTCGTAAATGTAACACTAAATGACCGGAGTGTTTTTGACCTTAACAATTTTTAAGGTAACAGGATATTTATAAGAAGTCCATACTTATAGTCTGCGTCGTCGTCATCTATAGAGTAAGGCCCGCACTTGCTCATTTGCCGTACTAACTCGTAGTTCTCGTGTCGCGCAAGGCACGGGTCTATGTCACGTCCGAGTGGAACGTATTCAGGAGCGCAAGCCACGTAAAATATATCCTAGAAGTTACTTAATATTTAAAGTTATACAAAGTAAGTAGTTCGATGTTATGATTATTTGAACACATAAAACAATTTTATCGTTCGAAAGAGCTTTTTCTTTCAAGAACTGTTGCTGTGTTTCAATCGTTTTTAAGATGTCCTTTGGACACATTATAGTTAGACTGGAATTGCTACTAAATTTCACAATGTTTCTGCAAATACAAGTTACTTTAACCATGTCCTATCTTGTTACTAAAATTTGTTCAGCAGTTTAGAAGTAAATTCGCAGCAAACTCTGTTAAGAAATTTATAATATTTCTTTATTATTTTTAAATAGGATATAACTCCTGTGGAAGAAATTATTTAAGGATAATATTAATCAAAACTTAATTTAAGCTATAGATACAAAATCAAATAAAAGTATTATTTTATTTGTCTAAAGTTATTTGATACACACCTTCTTTCCGCATAAAAGTTTAAGTCCCGGAATGCACGCCGCGTGAACCAAAGAACCGTTTGCAACCAACCGAATCTCCAATAAATCTTCCGCAAATGCCATTATATACGGAAATGCGCACACTGAAACATTAATTGCAACACATATGTAAATATTATTAACAATGAGCTAACAGAAATAATCAAAATCTCAAAATTATTAAGCAATGTAATGGATAAGATTTCGTACCAACTGCTGTAGGCACCGTTGTCCAATGGAAGTCATATTCACTATCGCTCTCCAAACCTTTAATTGTTAATCGTTCAAAGTGGCAAGTATCTGAAATATTCACAAATAATAGCTGATACCACAGTTTTTGAGGGCTCTGAAGCCTAGCGGTCGGATGAAAGAACCGTGACGCTAGAGTATCGGGTTCGAGTTCGGTCTGAATGCCTTTAAATATTTTTAATTTATGCTCTGCCTCGGGTACGAGCTGTTTGTAGCAGAATGAGTGTCAAAAACACTGGCATATGGCTGGTGGGTAAAATTATAAGTATCGTTCTGGTCGCGCACCACCGTTCACATGTGGAAAGGTCGTGAAGTGCTGTACACGTTCCGATTTAAGTCCATTAATTTCCGAATACTCGAAATAAAATTAAAATTAGATCCGCAGCAGAACGTCATTATAAATAATAAATGATGTAATATGGTTAAGGTTTAAGGGTGACATTGTGACTTCCAGATCTGCTGGTCTTTGAGGTGTCCATGGGCGATTAGAATCAGTTACTACCATGCGGACTATACGCTGATTTGCCTCCCTATGGGGAAAAAAAGTTTCTCACGACTTGCGGTACCTTACGGCTGTAATGGCGTCAATTTTACACTATTTTTAAACCTAATTGTATTTATAATAATGACAACGATATCTGCATCGCAGTTTTTACCCACGATGATTTTATGTACGTAAATGATACTGATGCAAAAAACAAATTAAGCGGTGGGTAATACTGAAACAGATGTTGGCATTTGGCCAGCACTGACCATGCTATTGGCTATTAAGGTCACAATCGTACTTATAAAATTTGTTATTAAATCTATTCGAACCACCAATAGCGACTTGTCAATTTAAAATTTTCTATTTCCCTCATATCGCCTCCGGTATCACCTGCGTTGATTGCAAGTATAAAAGATCATGCAGTAAAATAGAGTAAGTTACTTCTTAAAATATATCGGAATAAAAAATATATACCTACAAGTGAAAGACACAAATAGACGACGTGAAAAATAGAAAGTAAAACAAATAAATAGAATTGTATTTCTAAGTACAATTAAATATAACTATTATTTCGATATTACAAACAGACGCTTCAATATTGTATATATACATAGATAAATTAACTATCCAATCTCTAAACCCATTAGTTTATTCCTAGAGAGAAAAATGTCAAAACAACTTTAGACGGGGGCGTTCACATAAGGCAATTTAAATTACGTCCATGATTCGCAAAATTCAGAATTTGTTTAAGGGCGTCATATTTTGCTTCACTCTACAAATTTCAGAGTAAAATTCAAGGTAAAATCTGAAGTAGGTCGTTATATGAATGATAAATGATGAACTCATGTCATGCCATGTATGATATGCATCTTTAGTATATTTTATTCTAAATTTAAACAAACCTAGACAAGTCATCATTAACTATTTCGATCACGTCAGTTTTAATATGAATAAATCAAAGTTAACTTATTCGTTGAGACACTATGATGCCACAGACATATAACACCTTTTATTTGCGTTTGAACTTAATGATATAAAGAAATGACAGCTTTACAATTAAATCGGCTCACTCGTTTAGAAGCTTTATATAGTCGTAGACCTTACAGCACCCTTATTTCTGCATTGGGGGTTACAAAATAGGTACAGAGATGATAATTCATAAAGTAATTAAAACTCACGGTTATAACACAATAAGAGTTGCACATCTCGATCATCACCAATTCTTAGAGCATTTACTAAAGCACCGCGGCGTGGTGCATTTTCTTCACAAGTATCAGCCCGTTTTACTACCTAAAAATGCGTAGAAATAGTTTCTTTAAAATATGTAAAAATTAAATATAATGGACACTCAACGGGTTTCGTATAAAAAGCGGCTCATCGCGTTGCTTCTACAGAAAAAATAACAATCAAAGAATATTTTTATCCGAATACTCGAAGTAAAAATAAAATATGGCTTAAGCAACGCGTTTTCTCGATCTACTGATCTTGGAGGTGTTCATGGGCGACACAAATCGCTCAATATACGTGAATTATATATATGTTTCCCTTCCTACCACATAAAATGAAATAATTTTTAATTTAATATAAACTTCATGCAAGCCATGTACTGACAAAGTAAACGCCTTGCTGAAAAATAACACAATCCGACTTCACATTCTCATTTATCACTGTACTAAAATTCATCAAAGCAGCATACGCACTTTGGTATTTATAATATTAATAAATATTGACTCATTAATAATTTTGATTTTACGTTATTTATTTATTTTATGTAAAATTGGTAGTCCAACTAGACGGACGTTCCGAAATCAAATCGGTTACGTGCTAAGTAAAGATAACATCAAAAGTATGTCATCAAGGGTGTATGAAAGCATTAATGGGAGAAGAGGAAGAGACAGGAGTTTGTCAAGATCGTAGCAGGTGGACATCCGTGGTCTCTGCTTACCCCTGCGGAAAAAAACTCAAAGGCTTCATAAAATGATACAGCCTTATCTTTAGTAATTATTTTTGTTTTCATACAGACGTGTTAAAATAAATATCGCCACGTGTACCTGTCCTGTACTAGTTTCTAGCACTTCCCAGTGATGTTTGTACCCGACAACCGTAACTGGTACTTCCCCGTCCATTAGTTTCAGCAACAGCGGAGTTTCACTTAGTTGAATGTCCTTGTAAGTAAACGAACTTATAAGATCTATATTCAATAATTTATATATTAACTAAAGGTTAACTTTCATACATTTTATTTTAACTTCACTAAATATTCGTCGATCTACTCACTTTTATATGCGCATATTCAAAGCCCATCTCATGTTCAGTCTTTGGTTCTTCGGCTAAAAGTAGAATTCTTCGTCCTATTGCTATTGCTAATATAGTCTTTCCGGCTTCACCTGGAAATTTAACAAAGAATTTACAAGAAGGTTCTTTAGTACAATGGCCACACGCGTAATGTTTTAGAAGCATGACGAGGACTTTTGAAACTTTGTTCACCTTTTTTAAATTTTTGAACTTTCGTACTTGTAATCATTTGTGTAAACGAATGATATCTTTTAAGTTACAGTTGGCACCTGACAGAAACAAAATTACTATCTGGAAACAATATTTTAATAACTAAATACCTATATTAAGGGTTGTGTATTAATATTAATTACTGACTATGTCAATTAAATTATTTTTTCTCTTTTGTATTCATTAAATGTGCGTTTCGGCGATGCCTGTAAAATCATTAATCTTAACTTGTTCTAGTACTAGGTCTACAAGGAAAATCTCCTCTAACAGTAACAAACCTTGTTCCAGTACATCAAAGTAATGCGCAGTTTTTGTGCGCGGCAGCCTTGCGTGCTTACAGTCTTGCAGCGGACGCATGGCCCAGGCGCCTGCGCATAGCTCCTGTATCGGTAACGCGTAGAGCCCCGCTCCCCCCGCACCACCTGTTGTGGAGCCTCCTCCCGCTGTCATCCTAGCACCAACACGGAATAGACCAGCGCGTTCCGTCACCCGCGCAGATCTTACACATCCTTCCCAGCGTAGAACTACCCGGGTTGTACCACTTTCTGTCATATCACGTGATAAATCAAATAATGAAACATTTCATTTTAATCTAATATTTTGAGGAAGAATAGACAATATTTAATTTTTTTATTGTTTGTAATAAAGAAATGTATTTAAATAATTAATGTTTTCAAAATATTAATTCTGAAACTTGCCGGTATGTTATTTGCATATACCTTAACTACAAAAATAACGATCAATACGGTGTACATTATAACTAGCGTGAATACGGTCTGTCTATAAAAAATATATTTCAAAATACATATATGATCATTATATTTTATATACTATATGTATGATGATAGTCGTGCAAATATAATATTTTTTACAAAAATTCGATTTGTATAACGTTTACCTTCTAAAATATAAGTGTTAGAGGTTGTAGAGAGTAAGACTCGGCCTTCAGCAAGCTGTTCAGCGCAGACGGGTGAGGCAGGAAGAGGCGCCGCGCGCCACAAACGTCCTTCCCATGGAGCCCTACGAGATCCACCAGAACCTAGAACAAATCGCATTGTCAGTTCTTCCACGAAATATAATGAAATAAAACTAACCTCATAGCCATAAATATTAGTCAGATGTATCAAATAAATCCAATAGTAATTATAATTTATGTCTTTAAAATTTTCGGTATGACAAAATCTAGGGTTGTGAATTTGAACTGACATAATGTAAAATACATCTCAATATGAATAATAACATATTTGAGTTATATAACTTTATACGTGAACTTTGAATTTAATTTTGTCCTCTATACGTTTGTTTGTAGTGTTGTGAAATAATCGTTTTTCTTTCTATATTGTACGAGTTTATGAGCATTACCTATATAATATTAAAAACATTATGTACACAATACATGACGATGATCTATTTACAGACCTATAAATTGAGCTACGATATAATAGATTCCCATGTATAAGCCCTCTTTCTGTATTGGCGATTTATAAAATTTATATTATGTTGCTCGTAAATTTCATCGTTTAAAGTATAATATCATTTTGACCCAAAAAATGTTCCCGACACGCTTTCTCAATTATTTAATATCTAATATTTCTTTGAAGGTAGTTTTCTTATTTCCACAATTGTTTTTATCTTCTATCATGATTCTACATACCAGTCGATACAAGACTAGTAGGCGCGTCTCCTCTAAGTACTGCGTCCAATTTAAGTGCTTGTCCAACGTGTAGAAACCGCTCGGTGCGAGCCGCCCCAGCGCCGCCCGCCCCGGCACCACCCGACCAGACATCCGATAACGCTCTCCGTGATAACATCGGCTGTTAACCGGCAAAATGACAAATTTATTCCACAATTTTAACATTTAAATGTTACGCATTATTTTCACCCTGAATAACATTATAAATGGACTGGCATGAGGTACTCTATTTTATCATTTATTAGCACCTGACGTTTTTCTGTGGTACGTGATGAATATACAATTTTAATTAATATAATAATTATTAAAAAAACTTTTTAAGAACACCAGTACCAAACTCATAAATTTGAAAAAGTCGTTAAGTTTTGTGAGTTTGTCCAATTTTCTGTGCTCTTTTTTCTCTCTTGATATTCTACAGAAGTATTAGAAAATAAAAAAGAACTGAAGATAATTGAAAAAGATGTTTAAAGGCAAGACATATACACTAATTTTTGTTTATCAAGATAAAGATAAGAAACCCTGAGAGACAATTAATTAAAATGAAGTATTAATTTAAAACTATAACTTGATAACTAGATTCTCACAGTACAAAATACCCATACAAACGCTATATAAATATAAGATGGTTGTTTCGTTTTTAAAATTATATATGGCCTAGCGGTGGTCAAACGTTTCACCCTTGTAACTATATTGTTATAAAACAATATCGTTTCGGTGAAAAAGTAACAAACCGTCGCATTTATAATTCTAGTAAGGATTGAAAAATGTACAGGATTTTGTGGATAACAGCCTCGATTTTGCGTACCAATTATCGTGCAAAAGTCGAGAGGCAATATTGAATGGACATCATCAAAATTGTTTTCGATTCGACTGTATCGTTTGTTGTATGTTCTTCTAATTGATAAAAGCTTCTGCCAATCAGTTAGGAAATATTATTCCAAATATACAATATTCCATAGATGGCTTGTACGATACTATAAATAAATACTAATTGTCTTCGCCTTTTCACTCACCACTTTGTGATCGGAACAGTGCTCCGCGTAAATATCTCGAATTAACGTATCCAAAGTTCTTTGCCTCTTCAGAGCGAATGTCGGTGTTTGAAATGCAGCCTTTTCTCCATTCATAAGTTTAACCTTCAAACAATAATTACCAGTAAACATACAAGGAAAGTTCTGAAAACAGTCAGAGAACAAAATAATAAACTTGGTTTGAAAATAGTGTTCAATACACCATTTTCAATCATATTTATTCAATAAATCATTGTATTTGCTTTTATATCTCTCTAATGCAGTAACCAATTTTGAGTACATACTTTAAAACGAATATGATCTGTATTTTTTGTACTTGCCTAAGAAATCGGTTATATCGTTGATATAGGAATAAAAATACAATACACATAGGTTAAACACTTAACCGTTTGCTTCGTCACATTCACGTAAATTATAAAGATAATGTAGAGTCGTTCAAATTTAAGAAATTACAATAGCACTTATGAAGCTAATGAAATAGCTATGAATGTAATAAAACTTACTAATAGGAATTCTCTGAACAGTTGAGAGTCGCTGAAAATCGCCGGGCAGGGTAGCGAGGGGCCAAACGGAGGTACCGTATCATCTGTATAAACGCTCAAACGGTATCCCTCCCCTTCTACCTCTGATACTACAGCAAATATGTCTGATTTTCTTGTAAGAAAATATAAAGCTCGGACTTTGCATAATCCCCAGATCGACTGAATTGAAATCCATAGAACATTTCTAGGAATTATACGAATTCACGTAGATAAGATTATCTTTTTATGTACAAATGAGTAGTCGATTCTTCTGAGGTATTAAACTTTGCTGGATAGCGGATTTTATTGATAAATTAAGGAAGATCAAGGCTTTGCAAAAGTATGTTGGAAACAAAAAAGTAATAAAATAAAATCCAAGACTATCCTTTTTTATTAAACGTGTAAGATAATTGTTTTACAAAATTAGCACAACATTGTAAGGACCTCTAGCACATACGACCACTTATATACAAAATGTATAAAACATACTCTCAGTTACTTAGAAATACGGCTATGTCGCTAGCTAGGTGCACAATTAATTTATTACTTGTTATATAAGTACGTACGTGTTATATTTTAATTACAGAAAGCCTTTTTACACCATTCTAGAAACCTTAAATATAATTGTTGAATTTACAGTCGCATGTATCACGGTTAAATGAAATATTATTTTATCGGATTGGAACGTAATTTAATTAATTAATTTGCAGAGTTATCCTGAGGGTTCACCTGTTTTACAGCCGGTGTAATCCCGGGTGACTGACATTGACTCGCTGTGAGACTCGCATAAAAATAAGTCAGTTGGATAGACTAGGCGTGCTCAGCGGTTTCACCTGCCTTGATTTTATGTATAGACTATGATGAAGATAAAAAAATTCAAGCTAAGTTACTCTTTAAACATAATTTAAAGCTCCATCACAATTGGTCCACTCGTTTCGGAGATTAGCTGGAATAATCGCACATACAAACCGATAAATTATTGTTTTAAACAATAGTTTATTTATTATATTAAATAATTGTCCAGCTGTTTTTGGTATCACGGTTCATTGCTAGTTCTTTTTTTACTTACGCAATGAATTTTTTATGAAGCTATTGTTTCATTTAGTTGTACTAACATGATGGAGCGTAAATAATGCTAATAAAACGTTTTAAAAATATGTAATTTATTTGTCAAATCGAGTTTTTTCAGTATCATCATCAAAGATGTCATTAGTACTATCATCTGTTTTCGTTTTCGGGCGCGGTCCCCAAACACCCTGTTTATAAATAGAGTAGAGTTAAAACTACTCGTGAAGTTGTACGTTATCGATATACATATGTAAAGGATACGAGTAAAGTGGCTCTTGACACACTGAGGGTTGAACGTGTTATGCGCTGCGTCCTCAGTGAACACAATGTTCACAATATCATTCCCGATGTGTCGCTTCCTCTCGAGCTGCGAACATATTGCATCCCAATTTACACTTCTACAATGAATAAAGGTCAACAGACCTCTTATCAATAGACCTCTACGAATACTTAAAAAATAGAAAACGAGTCAACGTTATTCTGCTACGATTCTTAAATGTATTGTTACGAAGACAGCTTGGAGATACATTTCTAGTTTTAATGATGTTAGAGACACTTTTAGCTGAAGCATGGTTTCCGGCGATTCTACGGAAGGGTCTTTTACGTAGCGAAAGATTGAAAATTGGTTCGAGTTGCCGTCGTTTTCAGGCGTCTGAAACTTGTTTTTTGATATTTATTTATTTTAAGTGTGTTTTCTTTTGTATTTTTCTTAACTAAATACTCAAGAAGTCAAGGAATTTGTTTATCTTTGAATCCCCGTAGCTCGAAACAATATTTTTTAAATATCACATGAATATATATTTTTCTGTGTATAAATAATTAAATTATTTTTTATATGCTTGATTGACTAAAGTAACAGCCTGGATAGTATAGTGCAAAAAGGCGCTATTAATTTTTTTTAATGTTCAAAAAGGTCGTAAAGTGTAGTACACGTTTTGACTTTATGAATTAACTACTCGTAATGCTCCAAATAAATAAATAGGTTGTATGTCATTAAATAATTAATGGTGTCATGTAGCTTAGGTACTACCAATTTCCAAGTGAAACTTAGTTCGTCTATTGATAGTACCAAAACAAAATATTCGTGACATGTATATATTTATCACTAACCCCACCGAGTGTATTTCAACAAGTTTTGTTAAAACACGAAAACAAATTAATTCCACCGGAATAGTTTTCGAGATAAAAGTTAAAAATTACAGCTCGCGACAAATTGAAGCTATTTGTTAGGAGCACTGCGGCTGTCTAAACTCCGAATTCGTTTTTACTTTTTTTTTGGATGTCTGAATTTAAGCACCAGTTATACAAACTTTTACGAGAGTTTAATAATTTAGTATAAGCATGCAACTGTACAAAGTAACGGAACTATACTAAAAGTTTTAAATAATCTCCAACAAAAATCATTAAAAATTTGAATAGATATTCTTTAGTTATGAAAAAATTACCGAATAAACTCATAGATACAGACACGTCCCACTTATAGCATTCTTCTTGCATTGAATGGTAAAAATCGCCTCAAAACTAGCTAATTCGTTATGCAACTGTTATGGTACAGACAGACCAATAGTTACACAACAGACACAAACTTATAACACCACTTTTTTAGTGTAAAGTTAGAAACCCTTATGAAAATTCAGCTATAAGTTTTGGAATTACGATGTCACACAACGTGCAACTTATGTGTTTCATTCGCGGGTTAAAAACTTTCTGAGACGTTACAAAATATTCTAATTTCAAATATAATATTATTTGATTGCAGATTTTCTTAAATACGTCATATTATATAGAGAGAGGTTGTTTATGATTCTTGTTTGATTAATGTTTATAACATCTTTGGGTCTACTAAACGTTAGTCATGCAAATCAATCGCTCAGTGGATCTTTACGTTGTAACTGCTTGATAGAGCAATGAATTAATTAGTTTAATTGAGAGCTTTCCGTTCCAAGGGATAACCAATGATCCGCAGACGCATATGCCTACCATAGAGAATAAGTAGCTAGCAGGTTAACTGCGATATAGTGAGATATCTCTATAAATTGTGTCTATGTAATGGCCTTTATAGAGAAATTATGGTGTAGTGAAGTAGAATTAGTTTTAAAAGTATTTGCCACGAATTATGTTTTTGATATTATTAATGAAAATAATTTTTATTCGCTCATACTTTATATAAGGATCAAATGGCAGCACCCATATCTTATATATGACGGGGGGGAACTGCTGCATACAGTTCACACAATCGCAAGTGTTTACCGTCGTCATGAATATTCGCAAGACCAAGCGGCTTGACAATACGTTGTTGGCCTTTCAGAAATGAGTACGTTTGTTTCTTGAATTTGGATAATCAACCAATCTAGGATATAAATTATCTTTAAATAATTTTACATTTTCGTTGGGCGCTAGTCTAAAATTAATTCTAAATACGTCCATTCTAATACTTTTAAACGAGATTATTTCATCGTGAAACAACGGCTGGCTTTTAGAAGTTTTGTATTTGAAAACAAGGTGAAAAGCACGGAATGAAATACTTTGAAGGCAGCTGTTAGCGTTGTAAAGGTGGAACGAGATTACATTTTCTTTTGAGATATTTGTTTATGAACAATCTGTTGATAATACCTAATAATTTTGATAACGGTTGGAAGCCGGCTCGTTTCCTTAATCGGGAATTATCTTGAAAGCTTTCTTTATTTGAGTGCTGTAATAAACAAATTATCGTAGCAGAATATAAACAGGAAACGAAAACCAATTTACCACATATCCACTTTGAATACAGTGTATAATGTCGTATAATAAAACACGTAACATAAAGAAAACTGTATTATTTTCAATGTACATTTTTATGGCAACACAGAGAAAACAATAACAGTAAACATAGATATCTTCGGTTATTAAAAGAATTTTAAAATGCATTATTTAATTTTTTTACATCTAATAAAACCTTACCTTTTTATTCATAATATTTTTATAACCCTTATGTGTTTTTAAAAACAGGAAGACCTTAAGTATGTTTTAAGAACAATTTTATTTATTAATACACTATTTGGAATACCATGGGATGACTGATACCAAAAATTATATTCCTATATTAATTTTTTTTTATTATGACAGTTTTATACACAAACATTTCCTAAAAAGGCTTATAAGAATTTTAACTAAAAACCTACTATTTTGTACAAAGGACTAAAATCACAAGGTCTTATCTTTAAGAATTATAAAGGTAAAGGCAAGTTTTAAATATTTGAAATCTTTACGCTTTTTTTTCGAATACTTATCGATAATCAGTCCCATTATCCCTTGGGCGTTTCCTTTGGATCCACTGAACCGTGTAAGTCACCTGAAGGGTATTTTCTTAAATAATTATTTATAGTACATCAGTTAAGCATTCATTTTATATAATATATATTTATTTAGAAGACTTTTGAAGCTATTTTTATTACAATGTAACATCTTACATTGTACAATACTGCGATCGTTTTAGTTAGTAATTAAAAAATATTAAATAAAAGAATTAATACGTAGTTCCGAGTGGGTGTAGGGTAATCATCGTGCGCGTATCCTCAATATAAGTAGTTAATATAAAAATATATGTTTTTTAAATCAAATTAAATTATCAATTTTATAAAACTTGTCGTGGTAAATTGAGGACTATGAAAATCACTAAGATTCACTTGAAATTGTAAAGTTAAGCCTGATGTAATACTAACCTGTTGTTTATTGTCTTTAGAAAACGGCAACATTGTCGATATATGGAACATAATTTCGTGGCCTTGGTGCATTGTATAAATAGAATGGCTGCCCGTCATGTCACCTGCAGCAAATTACAGTTTCTATCAAAACTATGTAGATGTTGTTATTAAATAAAATACTTATTTTATATAGAAAATGTTTCTGGAAATATATCGTAAAGAAAACTGTTGTTATCAATGATTATGTAACTTACTAGCAGTGGCCTACGGTTTTACTTACGATAATTATTGAAATTTTAACACTAGCTCGTAAAACTGACACAATTTCTGATCTTTATACGGAACCCTAATTACAATATTAGCTACCTACTAGTAAAATTCGCATCTAATTCAGTTCAGCTGTATCG
>JAOSYY010025036.1:0-10656 GCA_025727935.1 Hebomoia glaucippe | reverse complement strand
CTGAAATTATGTTAGCTCAGTTATTATATTATATTACAATATTGATATTCAATTTGGGACTTTTGTTTCTTTTTAATTTTTACTTTAATAGCGTTAAAAAGGTGAAACGAATTTTTACACACGAAATATTTGAAATTATTCATCGGTGGAATACTATAAACAACTAATGATTAGAAATTAATCTATAATATACTAATTGGTACAGGTAAAGGAAACCGATGATCGTACAATTTAATACATCGAACATATTTATGTTACAGTTTCCCTTATATTTAATACACTTTGTAATACAAAACACACATGTAAATATAAAATAAATTGTAATCATTATAAGGTGGTAGAAATATTGGAATTCCGTATGAACTGTTCCCATATGAAAAAGCTAAATGTACACATTTTGTCATCAGTCTTTGAATTTGTTTAAAATATAAAAAAAATAGATTGACTAGATATCATAGAATAATAATTAGATATCATAGAGCCCATACTTTATAAACGACTGTCAATAAAGATACAATATTTTTTAATATTGATAAAGTGCCCACTATTTGAGAAGCTTCGATAAAATAAAGAAAGTTGAATACGTCAAACTTATAACTACCTCTTTTTATGTCGAAGATTTTAAATAGGTAAAAATTTGCATATCCTGACAAAAATTATACATGCGAAAGTTTGTAAGTATGTATGAATTGTTGGTATTCTTTAACTTGACCATTACTGAAAGGATTTAAATGAAGATGAATATAAATGTGGGTTTTACGTCACAAAAATACATAGACTAAAATAAAGATATACATGATTCAAACAGCGAGGTACCTCTACTTAATAATAGTAAAAACAAAATTCAAGTAAAATTTAGATTATATCGATATAATTTATTATATAGTTTTATCTACAGTTCATTCAAACAACTTAAAATTATATGAAACGATAGATAATAGTTAGGGTTAAGGTATATGGCAGCCATCGTAAGTACAAAGCTGAGTTATTCAGTAAAGCTTGTTTAACTTTGAGCTTACTCCATTGTTTGATTGTGAATTCCACTTCAAAAGCCTCGCGAACTTTTGCTTATTAAGCACAAAGGTAAAGCTTTGATCACTTAAATATTTTGCTTTAAGATATTACTACGTATAACCGGGAAACTAGCTTTCTTCACTCTATTTGGATTATTAATTAATACAATGATACTTGTATTATAAGCAGCAAGAGAGTAACTAAATTCTGTTTTGCATGATTCATCTTTACCTATGAAAACATTGTGAATTTAACTTTGAACCAAATAAAATCTGGTACTAGTGATAATTAATTCATAGACTTAGTCATATCTCGAGGGATTAATTTTCAAAGTCAGTGAATACTTACTTATTACTTATTGAAAACATAAATATGAAATTTATCATAAACTTTAAAAATAATCTTAATGTTCTTGCCTCACTTCACGCTTTTCAAGTGTTATTTTTGAATAAAGTAGAAAGGTATCTAATCTAGCTTCACGTTATAAATTAAATTGAAAATATTTTCTATGGATAACAAAATTATCACAAATGCCGTAAGATCCGATAAAAATGGTGTATTTTATTTTGTTTCATAAGGACTCCAAGATTTTTGGGGCAACCGTAGAACTACTTTTCCCATATAAGCACATTAAACTTAATCCCAACAATTTGTAATATAATCCTATATATTACTGAGATTGGACCCAAAAGAATTACCACTAAGCCTAAAATATCTCGGCAACTATTAGTGAGACAAATTGTCGTCAAACGTTGGACAAATGCTAGAGGATTCTGCGATTTATTGGACGCTCGGAGTTTTCTCTGATAAGAGTTAGGTGTGAAAAATGCCATAATAGTGTGTGTAGCGATCTAAAATTAACAATCTAAACTATATATATACTACAACGCAAAGAGTATTTTATAAAGTAATATATTTTTAAGACATTGACAAACGAGCATCGTTTGCCTTTCAATCGCATTTAACGTATTCAAAATCACTGGTTAAAGTAAGAATATAGATTTGTTATTTGAAAGATCCATAAGGACCTTAATAAAGTTCTAAATAATAAATGAGGCACCTAACTCAATTCCCTGTGCTTGGAAGTCAATAACAAACACTAACTCGTAATGGGTAACTCCATTTTTCCCCAACTTCCCCAAGTTTTCCCTTCGATCTAATAATCCCGGGCTCTATATTTTCTTTGCTAAATCAATAAGAGCTCTTTTGGATTAGTTAGAGGCATTGAGCGGGTAACGACTGTGTACATTAATCTGTATAAGTAATGTTACCAATATAGTGAACACTATTTGCAGAAATTTCAATTAACGAATAATCGAGTTCTTAAATCGTAAAATCCAAGGTTCGATTAACAACTAATATAAAATTAATAAAATCATCACTTAATAATTTATTTTTATACTCATATGTGCAAAAACTGTATGTACTTGCAAATAGAGTAATACTAATTTCCATTTCAGTCTATTATTTCTAAATACATTATGTTTTATAAAATCATTCATTCTATCGAGTAGAAACGATAAGATTTTTAATCTCGCCAGTCTATGATGAACGGGCTCTTCTAAATATTAAAAAAAAATATATATCGATACATTGAAAACCTTTGAATAGATTTAAATATTTACTCTTTTATTCGTCTAATACACAGAGTTATTATAAGCATTACTTACATTTTTTCAGTCAGGTAAAAAGACAAATATCAATTTGTTCCTAGCTGGCTAGTTGCAAGATTGTACGAAGTCACGTAGCTAGAGGGAATCAGAAGTCGTACTAATCAACTTAACCAACTGCGCTTGTTTGAGTTAGACAATGTGGTTTTATTATGCAACGAGCAAAACTAACATATATAATATATATAGTGTAATATTAGCGTGTCTGTACGTTGAATATATTTAAAATAAATTGGCAAAAATGCCAAAGGATGAGTAACAAATCACAAACTGTTATTACCATCGATAACATTTACTGCTCAGTTTTCTCTGTTCACATTTGCTGTCTCATCACATATCATCTCAACATATTTTGCTGTTCATCATCTTTTGTACCTTTGTTACTGTTAATGAACAGCGTTTCAGTTCTTACAGTTTATAAATTATTTTTTTACTGTGGACTTTTACTTAACAGACATTACAGCTATACTTTGCTGCTCAAATCAAAACTTAAAATCGACAGTGCACAGTGGTTAACTAATTATGCAAATTACTATCAAGTAAGGCTCGTATTAGTTGTGAAGTATAAGAATAAAACACACATTTACAAATTTACAATTACAAATTTTCACTATTAAGGCCAACGAGAGATGTTTTATATACCAAAATCCATTTGATATATAAAACATCCCTCGTTATGTTTGTATATAACAAGTTTCAATAAGATAAATAACATTAAAAGCGGAATGGAAACACTAGTACAAATATGCATCGCGTTAGCAGCGAACCGTGAAATACATTAAATTCACTCACAGCCCGTACCTATCTAACAAAATGTTTCAATCTCAATAGATGTACACAGTTCCGTAGAAATATTTACTATTTTATATAGACGTTTTTTATGCGATAGTAAGGCAAACGAGCAAAGATTTTCCTTATACTGAGGGATTCCTGTTCCCCATGGACACCTCCTAGATAAGTAGATCTAGAAGACGCGTCGAACCTTAAGCCATATTTACATCATACATCATTTTTAGGACGTTTTGCAGCTGACTTTACTTATTTTTATTTTCACGTATTCAGAAATTCATAGACTGAAATCGAAACGCGCGTAGTACTTGTACGCGTTTCAGTTGTTCCATCTATAAACAGTTATAATTATTAGTTTACAAGAAACCGTCATAGCAAATAGGTTATGTTTTATCCACAGGCAAGAATAAGATTGTTAGAAAATACTTCAACTACAAGATATAACGATCAGTTAATAATGCAAAAACAACCTACAAAAATCGTTTTTTTTAACAGTGGCACATCAATCATATATTTTTATCAATAATGTACTTCTAAATCTTTGTAATTAAACTCGTTCTAAACGGCTGAACCGACTTTAATTAAATTTTGTGTTTAAGTGAATTCAAGAATGGTTTATATTTACAAAACTGTTTGAACTTTTTGTATTTAAGACAGGACATTATCTATCGAGTCTGCTGTTTCATATAAATATTTAAACCACGTTATGTTTATTAGTGCAACTCGGATAACTATATACACAATATACGTATCACATAAGTTAATTTGCATTGATTTGTATTTTCAAAAAACCACACATTTTGTGCTAGTGCAAAATTAAAGTTGATGATTATTTGTATTCCATTATCTTCATAGGTACTATTGTTAGAAGAGTTGAACTATATAAAAATCATTTTTTTCTTTAACTCTACAATTTTGTAATGCAGAATATTACGGAACCCTAAAGAGATCTCGCTCTGTTGGAGTTTGTTTACCCTCGTACTTAAAGCTTTCCGTCGGAAAACTGAAGCGACGTGGTTATTAGAGCTACCATCCTTCTTTAATTTCGTGCTTATTTTCATGTAACGGTATTAAGCGGTTTATAAACGATTTAGTACATTGATTTTTTACCACAAAAGTGGAACGTGTGAGAATATCATTCATACATTATTCGGTTCAAATTCAAATTTTGTATTATCAATTAAATTAGTGAATCCTACACTAATGATATGTTGTTGTTGGAATATTAGTCTGTGTCATTCTCAACTGGCATCTATACTAATATTATAATTGAAAAATTATTTCATTGTTGGATAGTACATTTATCGAGGAAGACTATAGGCTACATTATATTTTCAAAAAAGTTAGGGATCCTTATTAAAATACCAATAATGTAACCCAAGGTGTAGAAATCGAAATGAACACGAGCGAAGCCGCTGGCAAAAGCAAGTTTGTAATAAAATACTCTTGCTTTATTCTATACCTTACAAAACTGTATTAAATATGTCTGTTATTAAAGTCTATTAAAAACATCAAAGTTGAAGTAATCAAAATTCATCATAGACAAACATTATTAAATTATTAAGTACTTATGAAGTGTAGTCGAATACTTAAAGTGTTTCCGAAACTAAATTAAATAATCACGTTTAAAATGAAATAATTGACGTTGAATCAAGTTGGCGCCTATGAAGTAGGGCGCTAAGTACAAAACAAATTTATTAGCCCCTACTATCGATTCCCGAATCGAATCTACAATCCTGTGAACGAACAATGTGTAAAGAGAAACTCGATTTGAATCATTTGAAAGAAGGTTGCCATTAAAAGTTGACTAAAGTAACTCCTACTTTTATGATTAATTTAATATTTTGAAATACAAACATACTTAAACACACATATATAGCACAAATCCTAATATAAATTCAGTAATTGAAACTATTTTATTTTTTAGTATTCATAAATGGTTTTAAAACACATATAAACGTATACGGCCTTATTTATAAAACATTGTTAAAACAAGCTCTTTTTTCTTATTTGGCTACTTAAATGTTTCTTATTTAGTTCGTAGTAGGTGATGCAAAGTTAAACGAATATAATCGACTTACTTCGAGTCAGCGAAATTCGTTCATTTAATTAAGGCTGAAGAAATTGAACTCGTCAACTTTCCAACTAATCATTGTTTGAAGAAGCCCGCCATTGTTTTTTGATTCAATAGGACAAGTATTGAAAAGGTTTCGTGGGCTAAATGAAAAGATTAGAGTCCCATTTTGTTTTATACTTCACAACAATGGCTAATTTGATTAAGGTCTTTAGACAACACAGAGTTTTTTAACACTCGTATATTTATCTAAGAACATAATGTAACTTGTATAAGAAAAAGAACGATTATTATAATCGTCGATATTGTATATTTTAGTTATTATAACTGAAAAATACAACAAATACATACAAAATAGAAATTTAAATTATTAAAATTCGTAAATTATTTTTGAACGCCTGTAGTATATAGTTTTCAAACCATCTGAAACATGTTTTAGCTTTTGGCTTTAACGCAGTTAGAAAAAAGTCAGGTAAAATAATTCCTATTAATTATTTATTAAGTTCGAGTTATATGTCTGTTTGTAGAATGTAACTTTAAAATGAAGAGGTCGAGTTTGACACGTTCTTTTTGTTTACAATCTTATAGGATCGAGCTGGTTAATAAGTATAATTGAATTAAGATCTTTTTAAACGTGATAATTTGCAGGTTGCTTGAATTTTCAATGCTTTTTATATTTACTTGCAAGCGAAAAATAGAAATACAATTTTTGTGAACTCTAACGAAACCTACATTTGGTATAGTGGACGTCTTTTTCCGTGCTTCTTCCGGTGACCCGCATGCTCGCAAAAACAGAATTTTAAATTCTATTGTTTTCTATTCCACAATATTTCGTTACATATTTACGTTTGGTTGAATATTCCTTGCGTTAAAAATCCTTAAATAAATTCTATGTACTTAACCATAATTTTGTCGTATGCATAGTGTAATAAGATTGAAAACTTTGGGATGGGCATAGCACATAAGGTACAAAGAGGTGCTTTTATTGTTCTCCCAATTTGAAATCCCTTCTAAAGCATGCTGCGATTTGTAATACAGTTTTTGCGATCACTAATTATATTTCATACTAGCTAGTTCATTTTGACATTTAACACCTTGTCTACATTATTAGACTTTAACACTGAAATAATAATTTTTCAAAAGCGACTAGCGATTCCTGAGAATGGTACATACAAACAACGATCAAACAAACTCATCTGCGTATATATAGTATAGATAAGAGATTATATTAAAACTTTTATGTAAGTGGATATGTGAAAAGTCATCGGTTCACTATTTTTAATTAAAAAGATTTAAAAATATTATACTATAGATTAAATTATAGGTGCCTGAATAACAAAATATTCAAAATTGCTAAATTTACGATAAATTGGAAATACATTTTCGATTTCCACCAATTTTCTTTCTTTCAAATTTTTGCAAACACCAGATTTATAGATTACAGTATGTAGCATAAATCGATTTCCATAGCAGCGCGTGTATGAAATTGAATCGCAGTACGGCCGAGTCGGCAGAATACCATAATCTAATTTCGACCGCTGACGAACTACCGAAGAATATCCTGCTATGGTTTTAAAATTCGTAATATCCTGTTAACAAAGCATTATATATGTATATAACTTCACATTTTTGTAACTTGTAGTGAAAAGACTGCAAACGATTCTCCGGGCCTTAAACCCTCTTATCTACTAAATCTGTGTGTTCCACTTTGTTTTTTTTTAATGCAATAGGAAGGCAAACGTGCATGCAATTCGCTTATAATATATTAAGCGATTCCTGTCGCTTATGGACGCCTTCAAGATCAGTAGATCTAGAAGACGCGTTTCCAACCTTAAGGCGTTTATGTTACATCATATGGCATTTTTAGGACGTTCTGCTGCCGGCCTTATTTTATTTCGAGTATTCGGAAATTCATAGACTGAAATCGAAACGCGCACAGCACTCCACGACTTTTTCATCTATAAACTAAAATTATATGTTATGTGATACCTTCCTTAATCATAATCTGATGACAAAGGTCTAAAGCGTGTTTTAAAGTACTTTGGTACAATCAGTCAATAAATCCATAGATAAATGTCCGAGAGTATTAAACCGAAGCGAAGGTTGAATCAGAACATCCCAATCTAATGCCCCACTGCCGGGCAAGGGACATAAATCTCCGGAAGACGGAAGTGCCCGCGATAAATCTTACCCCGAATATGCATGAGGGCATTACTTGTGACATATGTTTACTATATGAATATATGGCTATGGGTAGTTGAAATAAACAGGGATTACTGAAACGTTTACTCAGTAGTAGTACCCCGTCATTTCTCTTATATAACATATACACTGGTTGTTAGGGGACTGCTTCCGAAAACGAAGACAGATAGATGACAGTACTCATGATACCTTTGATGATGGTACAGAAAAAAAATCGATCTTGAATAAAAAAAAGACATTTTAAAATGTTTAACTAGCATTATTTACGCTCCATCATGTTAGTTTAGTACAACAATAGTTTCATAAAAAATACATTACTTTATTAAAAAAAAGAACCGGCAACATGATATTAAAAACAGCTGGATATATATATTAACTATCAAACAGACAAAAATTTCATAACTAGTGGAATTACTATTACCCGTTCCGAGTGCTCTTATCTAGTTTTCTATTATTCTATACGATTTACAGAGGCTATTTATTTATGTTCATAATATATAAGTCGCCGTGTTTGTTACCAAACCACCTCCGAAACGACTCGACCAATGCTTATGAAACTGTGTGCATATGGGATAGATCTGAGAATCGGTCAACATATAATCTTTAACGATAAGAGTCACCCAGTCCTAAATATTGTTTTATTTACGACAATATTTTTTAAGTTTATTTTTTTCATATAAAAATATATACAACCTTAAAATGTAATCCTCCAACCATGATCCCTATTTTAATCGCTATATATTTTTATCAAAATGAGGTTCGCTGGGTCAGCTAGTAGATTATCTATAATTCTATCCTGATCGATACAAATATAATCTATAAATTTGTATGTCTAGAAGTTTATTACTCAATAATTCAAAAGCAGACAAATTTATTTTGATACTTAACTTAGTTTAGCAGTTGGGATAAGAAATATTATCATATGATTTATTTCAGAAATAGATTTAATTCGAATATTAACGTGGACAAAATAGTGATTCCGGTTACTAGTGAGTAACCGGCAGTATTATATCAAGTTATTCCTAGGCAGCTCAATGTTGTCTATGAATTGCGGTTTGGCTCGGGTGGTTTTGATGGGACGATGTTTGTCTCCGCCGAAGCCGTCTCAAACTGACAATTATGTAATTATATTCCCGTATTCCCCAGCAGGATATAGAGCAAACGAATTTCTATGTATATTGAATTAATATACATAAATAATAAATAAACTAATGTATCATCTTGGCTTTACACGGCTGCGATTTTCTATTTAAAACAAGTTACAAGACAACTGTACGTTATCAATTAACGAAAATACTAGTTTTTCCAAAAAAATTTCATCAGAATTTTTTGAAAATTGGGTTTGCCCAGTGAATTTTCCAGTAATCTGTCATATATACCTTCAAATTACGAACTTAATAAAAATATTAATTCACTAAATTGGTAGAGCCGTTCATAAGTGATTCTCTTACATCTTAAATATAATATATATATTTTGTTTTTTCTTACCAACAATTAATACATAAAATTTTACTTCTTAAGGTTGACAACGCGTCTTTTAGATGCACTGATCTTGGAGGTGTCCATGGGCGACATGAATAGCTTGGTATAAGATATATGAACTGTATGCTTTGTTTGCCTTCTCATAATATAAAAAAGAATATTCCTGTACGTTTTCGAAGAATCGTTAGTGAAACTTACGGCCTTAAATAATCAGAATTCAGTTTAAACCTGCCAGACTTAATAAACTTGGCCTTATAAAGTTTTTCTATTAAATCTGCACCTTTCATTCACACCTGAATATTTCTATATCAAAATCTTTGCTCATTTGAATTCCACTCACAGTATTGAGAATATAGAGATTTTGTGGAACAAAAACCTCTGTGACTAAACTTAATATGTACGTGAGACTGAATATATGAGCCTACAAATCGGTTCTACTGTTTACAGTGATTAACATTTCTACTAGAAGAGGCAACTTAATTTTTAATCTAATGACGAACCCTGCATTTGATAATGTCAAAAACTTTTATCAATAAGAGGTTAAAGAAACAGACAGACAAAACTTTTTTAAATATATGATAATATAAAAAGCTATGTTGATTAGCAAACATATATTTAAAATTTTGTTATATATATAGACTGATGATAAAAATGGTTGACAAGCTCACATATATAATATCTTGTTACCTATTCGTTGACGGTAATCTGAGAAACCGCTCTATCAACATGTAAAAAAATTTTGAAAATAAATTGTATTCCAGTGTACAATATTCTGTGGTACACAGATAAAGTCCCACACGCAATATCCCCCATCTAGTCAATACGTCACGAAACGATCAAGCGAGAAAGAACAAAGTAACATTTATACAAGATAGAAAAATAATACGTTTTAGGCGTTAATTTCCAATATGTCTTTTCCTAGTAAATAAAACATTTTATACATATTTTAGTATACAGAACACGTCACGTCATGGCAATGAAAATTTATCTAAGTTTATTAATTTATCAATATTATAAAACTGAAGAGTTTGTTTGTTTGTTTGAACGCACTAATCTTAGGAACCACTGGTTCGATTTGAAAAATTCTTTCGGAATTGGATAGTTATAGATAGACACTTATCGAAGAAAGCTATAAGGCTTTAATATAAGTTTTCAAAATAATTAGGGATCCTTACTAAAAGTCCAATACCCCAAAGTGTAAAAATCAAAATGAACAGGAGCGAAGTCTCTGGCAGAAGCTATTAATTTATATAAGACAGTAAAAGAATAGATATTTAAGTTCTATTGAGTAGTTTATGCGATACAGCCTTATTTATAAAAGTCGCTAACTACAAGCTCTTGTTAAAATACATTTGGCTATTTCATGGTCCGCTGCAATAAACTAAAATCGTGAAAGATCAGTTTTAGCTTTTATTATGTATATTT
>JAOSYY010025034.1:0-10669 GCA_025727935.1 Hebomoia glaucippe | reverse complement strand
AATTAATTAATTTAACGGACCTAAATGTTAGAAAGCCTTTTACTGTAAAAACGATTGTCGTAGGCATTGGAGAATATGAACTTCTGAACGTACATCATTATAAAATCAATATAATTAATTGAATTTAGACTTCAAACGTAAGTAGAGCCGAAGATATTTGATTGATGAAAACATTCATGAAGAATGGACAAATATGAGAAGGGTCAAATTTTATCTTTGAACGTGAAGAAAATAAAAATTATGTGACGAAATATGAGAATATGTACAAAATTATTTATATAAATTAAAAATTTGGTTTATATTTTGATATCAGTCGCATTTCTCAGTTAGCATAAAAATTATAAAGCTCTCTAATTTGTTAAACATTGTTTTGTTTCGTTCTAATAAGCAAAATTTTCTGAACTTTTATTTGTTAAAACATTTTCGAGGCTGGCCGAAACGTTTTTTAAATTAGAGCTTTACTAATTTTATAAAACAAAGCTTGTTAATTTGAAGCGTTTTACTAAGATAGGATCGCTTAGTAAAGGTGGTACTATATGCTCGTTTGCCATACAGTTCGCCTGATGATGGAGCGCAAATAATGCTAATAAAACGTTTTTAAAATATTTTTTTTTTAGTCAGTATCAATTTTTATACGTACCATCATCAAAGGTGTCATGAGTACTATCATCTGTCTTCGTTTTTGTGAGCGGTCCCCTAACACCCTTATAACCATTTATAGGACTAGAAGAACCGATATGTGTATGTCGGACTAGTAGCAGGTGCAAAGGCGTACTATCTGTTTATTTTTGCGAGAAAAGGCGTGATTTTATGTATAAACGCCGTAAGATTCGGCAGATACAAGTAGTTATGACGATAAAGGTAGTTTCACATCGCCAAAGTACTTACAAAACATACGTTATTCTTTTCTTATAGCCGTGTATCAAGTACTTACTCCGTATTCACATGTGGAGAACATACATTCTACTGAAACAGACGATTACTTAGATATCGTCCTTTCAGCTCACGTTTTGTGCTGACAACGAGAAATTATAACACGTCCTGTAAGGAAATATTTGCGTGAAATATATGTTTAACAATATTACTTAGGTATAAATAAAACCGCTGTTTCACCTACGCTTAATTTTATGGTTATATAAAACATTCCTTATGATTAAACACTTCAATATGCCGAGTTTAACGCTGTCAGAATTTATTAATCTCATAAATACATCCGATTTTATTTATGCATGAAATTGCGGTTTACACTTTGTGAATATAATCCGTAACAGTATTAAAATATTGATACACGTATGCGCTGAACAATAGCGTCTAAGTAAATAACCTTTTAAAATATTTTAAACATGCTCAACTCAGCGGAATTTCAAATGCTTCGATATTCGTAGCGTATACATCGTATCGGCTACGAGTTCTGCTACGCCGGGTATGTTCGCTACGAAATGTGTCTGTAAAGTTCACTCTATTGTACTTCAGCGAGACGTGAAGCTGAGGCCACGTAGCAATGTACATCCGCTACGAAATGTTTCATAGAATTTTATCGGCTACAGAATGTCACAGTTTTTTCCTCGTAATAGAAAACTGAACTTCCACTATGAATATTCAGACTCAAGAGTTAGGTTTTATAAGAATAATAATATCTTACGAAGCAGAAAAGCTTATGTATTTTTGCTACGAAAAAGTTTTTGCATGAAGTAGAAATCAATAAATGCATAAATGATATTTTTATTAAATTTATGCACCGTGTTCGACCTTCAAATAAAGTTCCACAAAATCTGCAAGTCAAAATTCTCATTAAAAATATGCAAAAACAGTAAAACGTGACATGGCATACAATTAATTTTCAGAAGTTCACGTGGTAATTATAGTGTCAAAAAGTCTTCGTTAAAATTTATTGGTCCATTGAGAAAAGTTTGCCTTTTATGTTCGATAGCGGTTTGAGCCACTCGTGAAGTGATCATTAATTATTATAATTTTATTATACTCGAGATTAATGATGAAAAAAACATTTTGATTTGTGGCTTTTCGAACAGATTGAAAAGATTATTTATTATGTAAGTACAACCATTATGTCTACAAATTAGCTTAACAGTTTCACGTTATGTATCTTTCAAATAATTTATTTCATATTATATATCTATTTTCAATGACTTAGAAATTTTATCTCAGTGAACTTAGGACATGATTAGGCCTCTAGAAATAGAAATATATTTTGTGACGGTTACTTTTTTATGTAAATTTGTAATAAAATTTTAACCTATTTCAAATTCGCCTTAAAATCAATATTATAATACATAATATTGTTTGATATTTATTATACAAATTTAGATTCTGCCCAACATCGTAAAGAATATATATCTTTAGGCTGTATTTTTTATTTATTTTATTTAAATGCATAATATGTAGTTCACTATTTTATTTATTACGCTATTTTTTTTTAGTTTAAAATCAACTGTGTTTTGTAGGTTTTTTTTTTTTAATATATATAATGGCACTTTCACGCACCACATAACTATGTTGAATATTTTGTATTCATTTTTGATTTTGGCTGACGTTTTGAAGCATAAATTCGTGTGTCTATTAAATGCCAGGGCTTGAGCTTTGTCGGAGCTTTAAAGCTCTCAACCAGTATTAATGCATTTAAGGATCGTATGAGTCAAAGGAATGTGCTCGTTTCTATAGTGGTACCTTGTACAGGTATTTTATGTTCGTTTACCGGCAATTTCTTGCAATTTTGCTTAAACATATAATTTACTCGACAAGTCTGGATGGACTGGCTTCTAGCAGCGGTTTCCCTCGCGTTCATTTCGATTTTTACACCTTGGGTTACATTATTGAACTTTAAGTAAGCATTCGTTTTTTTTAATATATTGGCTTATAAACTTCCTCGATAAATGTTCTATACAACATCAAAAGAATTTTTCAAATCGGAAAAACGGTTTCTGAGATAAGCGCGTTCAAAAAAACTAACTCTTTAGCTTTATATTATTAATAGATGGGAAGAATAAAGCGTTTCATTCAGGTTAAGGACCCATATAGCGCATTTAGCTGTAATAACTTTATATATAAATCGTCTGTGTATGTGTTTGGAATTAAACTCCAAAGGCTGGACTGATTTCGATGAAATTCTTTCTGTGTATTCAACTGGATTCGGGAATGGTTTCGATTTACAAAAAAAAAAAAAAATCCCTAGTATTAGTATGAATATTTCTAGAGTATTTAATACTACGGTTGCCCTTCAGTTTCTCTCGTATTCATACGTATACAATATGATAATAAAATTAGTTGAGAAAATACTGAACATTAATTCTTTTTTATATTATATAATATATTTAGATTAAATGAAATGAGGCCACGTCACTTAAAAATAATTTTTAATAAGCATCTATTATTACTAAATAAGACTTTTATCTGATGACGACAGACATGAACTCTTATGTTTTTTATGCGATAAGAAGGCAAATGTGCATACAGTTCACTTATGTAAAGCGATTTCTGTCGCTTATAGACACCTCTAGGATCAGTAGATCTAGAAGACGCGTTGCCAACCTTAAGGCCTTATTTTATTTTTATTTCGAGTATTCAGAAATTTAAAGACTGAAATCGAAACGCGCATAGCACTTCACAACTTTTCCATCTATGAATATGCCTATCAAATATAAAATAATAAATAGAACTCCCATATGTTTTAAACTGCAATTTTACAATATACTCTTATATATTTCTCGTATATATGAAGTCCCATCTCAAGACAGATTGCGAAATCTAATCCGCGAGTGAAGTGTCTAATAATTCGGTTAGGTCCTTCCCGCTTTTTGGCCGGAAGTATCCGCCATCTTGATACGTCATTTCCGCCGGGCTGAATCTGAACAGATATTGTCACTTACGACTAAGCTTCTTGAGTTGAAGAATTTTATTTTCAACACTTTTATGGAGCAGTAACTATCCATATATAAATATAATTAAAGTCTCTACTTCTTATTCATAAAAAAAAATCGTAGACTTAATGAACGTTTTAGTTAGAAATGCCTGTTATATGTTTATAAGTCACTAGACCCTATATATCGAAACATTTAAAAAATGCTTTTAAAAATCAGTGATATTTACATTCATTTTGGATTAACAGTTTCGATACGCGATTTTGAGGCTATATAAATGAAATTATGTATATAAATATAGTAATTTATATACTAAGCATTATCCATCTTTTTCATTTCAATCTGTAAGAATTCATGCCTTTCTGTGAATTTTTTGAAGGCGTGCGAGAGACGTCTCTCAGAGGGTCTGTTTGTTATATGAAAATAAAAGTAAGGTATTTAGTATATACGGTACTTAAAAGAGATATACAATTAAAACAATTTTTGTTGCTTTGTTTGTTTGATAGTCTTTTCACTGACAACAAACACTATTTTTAATTCATCATCAAAAATAAAAAAGTGATTTTTTGCATCAGAAATATCTTTTAATTGTTCCTCGTGAATAAGACATTTATAAAACACAGATCCCGCTCGGATAAAGAGTAAAGAACCTCCCTAAAATTGCATCGCTTAATGTTTTCCATAATGACAAGCCTACAAAAGGCTTTTAAGGCATTTCTGTTTAATTACAGAGCCGCTTGAACGTGGTTTTTCTTTGCGCATTGTAGAATTTTCAGCGCATCGCGAGACATTAAGACTTCCGAATTAAAATATTAAATTGTTTGAAATACCTTAAGTATATCACGAACAAAGTTCCAAATTGGGATGATTAAAAATATTTTATAGAAAATACCCAATTAGCACAGAAAAAGTATCGGTTTGTTTGAAAAAATGATGAGCAAGGCAGACACAGAAATATATCTGTCCTATTCTTCGCGAAATAATACGTCAATTAATTTTTAATAACTTAAAATATAAGGGACTACCGCGACCCTTTGGCTTCGCCCGACTAAAAAAGTAGAATCGTGTGACTAAGTTCACGGCTTCATCGACCTGTGTATGAAAATTCATCGAAATCGGTTGAGTAATTTAGGAAGAACGGGAAACAATCACATGGGAACATGAACTTTAGTTATAACAACATAAAAGCTGACTTGACAAGATACTTGGCGCATGTCACATCCACTAGAGTTTAAATCACCCCTATAATCTCTATTGACACGGATCTACACACAAAACCTTTCATAACGCCATATAGGAGTTTCATGTTAAATAAGAATTCAAATTTTGAACGGTTAAAATATGAAATTATTACGACAAAATTTTTGATTCTTTCATCTCAGCGTGAACAGAGGAATTTTTAAAATATTAACGTGTGTGTGTCTATGCCTCTATGACTATAAACTGATAAACCGATTTTGATAGATTATTTCATTCTGTCGTATGCATGAGCTTGCATATGTATTGAGAACAAATATATTATGGTATTAAAAAAACCATGAATTTTATATGTGTACTAATGACACGTTTGATGAAGGTATAGAAAATAAGACATATTTTTAACACTTTTTATTAGCATTATTTACGTTCAATCTTGTAAGTTCAGCTAAATGAAACGATATGTTCAAAAGAAATCACGTTACTAAAATAAAAGAACCAACAATTTAGCACGATAACAAAAACAGCTGGACTAACATGATGGAGCGAAATAACGATAATAAAACGTTTTAAAAATATTTTTTTTTAGTTAGGATCGAATTTTATTCCGTCTCTTCATCAAAGTGGTCGTTAGTACTATGACCTGTCTTCGTTTTCGGGAGCAGTCTCTATACACCCTGTATAGACTTTATCGGTTCAAAAGTTTTCATTTCATCGAAATTCATGAAAAGTATTTTCACTTTATATTACAAATTTAAGAACACCTATGTATTTGAAGTGTCTCGTATTCTAAAACATTATTTTGTTTGTAGTGAGAGTAATGTTTAACTTACCATTACCACAGGCAATATCAGCTTATACAAGTCTGGTTGTAAAGAAATTCCAACACTTGTTATTTCGCAGACGTCACCCAAAACTGTTGTTTATGCACGATAACGACTACAATATTTACCAGAGACGTACTATGAATATTAAGCTGCTCGCACACATGGTGAATTGTAAAATAATATCGTGTCTACGCAAACGTTTACGTCTAAAAGTTATCTATACATATTACTAGCTGACCCAGGAAACGTCGTTTTGCCACATTAATATATAAATATATAGGGTGGTACGTATTTTTATATGCTGTATCATAAAAAAAAAAACAAAAAATCCTAAAAATAAAAAAATTTGGAGTGGACCACCCTTAACATTCAGGAGGATTGAAAACAGATGCTCTCCGATTCTCAGACCTAGTGAACATGCATATAAAATTTTATAAGAATCGGTCGAGCCGTTTCAAAGGAATATGCGAACGAACATTCTGACACGAGAATTTTATATATAAATTAAATAAAGCTGAAAACTTTTTAACTGGTTTAGTTGAACGCGCATGTCCAAGACGTATAGTCTTGCTATCCATGGGCGAAGGTAATCACTTGCCATATGCTCTTTTTTTATGAAGGACGTTCGCGTTTTTAGCCAGGTGGCTATGAAAACTAACCGGATAAAGCCATATGCTCGTTTGCCCTTATAAAAATAAAAAAATCTCTGAAAATAACGGTTTAAACTGAAAAAATGTTTTTGTAAGATTCACCAATTATGGAGGCAATCACTTCGTAGTATTAACGAAGGATCTTACAAAACTGATAAAATTTATTTCTTTTAAGACCTGCCATTGCGTACGCTGCGTAGTAAAAATCCGCTTAGTACTTTTAGAGATTAGAAAAAATAAAGTTTAATTTAATTAACTAGGATTACTGCTCATAAAAATGTACCATACAGACATACAAATTGTTACACGAGCGAAGACGACGCATTTATGTGTATTTCTGAAGTCTTATTTCTATAATATTATAAAGCTGAAGAGTTTGTTTGTTCGAACGCGCTAATCTCAGGAACTGGTTCTATTTTCAAAATACTTTCAGTGTTGAATAGAACATTTATCAAAAAAAAAATAGCAATCCTTACTAAAATTCCAATAATATAACCCAAGGTGTAAAAATCGAAATAAACGCGATCGAAGCCACTGGCCTAAGCTAGCGAAATATATAAAAAAACTAAGCCATTTCTCAATAAAATATGATACTCGTAATGGAGGCATATTATTGAGATAAATGGTCACTTAATCGAGAGAATTAGCTATGAATCAAGAATTATTAGTCACTGAGAAATTGTTTGAGTTAATGTGTCTGCTATAATTATTTCTTAACTAACGGCGCCTCACGGTTTTGGGTGCGTTGATTTCATATATACATGGTGTTATAAAAATATTTAGACTTAACATACCTGTGTGACGTGCTTTAAATTCTGCTATTTGACTCCGAAGGTCTTGTTAAAATCAGTTTAGTCGTTTCGCAAATGAAAACAAATTTACTAATTGTGTTGCTATTATAAGTAATGTTGACATGCATTAAAAACGTTACTTTGATATTACAGACACTTCGATTTTATTTATATGTATATACAAAGCTTAGGTTACAGAGTTTGGCCCTGTACTTTGTCGATCTTGACATTAACCAATATTTGTCGGCAAAACACACAACGCATAACGATGTTATGTACTCTGGAGTGTTACTTGCGATATTTTCAGAGATTGTTTGATTTCTGGCTGAAGGTTTATTGGAGTAAATCGCGACGGTCTGGTCCAGCGCTGAGTGTAATTTACGCGAAGTGTGTAAGTTCGATTCTTGAGATAAGAAGTATAACGGGTGTTAGGGGACCGGTCTCGAAAACGAAAACAGATTAAAGTACGGAAAAAAATCGATACTGACTAAAAAAATCATATTTTTAAAACGTTTTGTTAGCGTTATTTGGCTCCATCATGTTAGTCCAGCTTTTGTTATCATGCTTCATTGCTGCTTCTTTTTTTTTATAAAGTAACGTATTTTTTATGAAACTATTGTTTCATTTAGCTGTACTAACATGATGGAGCGTAAATATAGATGTTTCTTTGAACGTTTTGAAAAATTCGTTCAATCTTTGATAGTACATTTATCTAGGAAGGTTATGATATATTTTAAAAAAATTAGGGATCCTTACTAAAAGTTCAATAATGTAACCCAAAGTGAAATGAGCGAAGCCTCTGGCAGAAGGTAATTAAGTAATATATAAATTTGATAACCGTTTAAAAGGTTAACACAAACCTTAAATGAAAGTCATAAGCAGTAGCTTAACTAGCGAACTTTTCTTAAAATTTTTTAATAGAAACAGTTCTATAGTGATGATTCCGTAATTTTAAGCTTTTACACAGAACGGAAGTCCTCGAAAGGAATATGTTTTTGCCCTTTTTTGCTACATTTTTCACTGATCAAACAAGCATACAGTTCACTTATATTAAGCCGTTCATACACACCTCCAAGATCAGTAGATCTAGAAGACGCGCTGCCAACCTTAAGGCTTTAGCCATATTACATCCTTTTTGACGTTGTAACGTTTTGCTGGCTGCCTTATTTATTTTTTATTCGGATGCTCCGCTGTTTTTCTTGATAGTATGGCAGCATAGTCGAATTTCGACCACAAGATAATCTGTGGTAAGGTCATTCAATGTCACAATACATTGTAATTCTAGCAGCAAGTGAACGTATCTCAAGAATCATATAACAAGTGACTTTCTCAAACTTCTAAATCTTCATACATACTTATATCGCTAACTTTCTCTTTGAGGTGAGTGTTCTTCACTCAGCACTTCACATAAAGTCAAGCTTCCTGTTGCTACGTTCTTAAAAACTTAAAGATATTGCTTCAATATTAATAGAATATTATTATACCTATTAAAAACGGTGGTGTTTTATTTTCATGTATACAGAGTGTTTGGGGACCGCTGCCGAAAACAAAGACAGGTGATAGTACTAATGACACCTTTGATGAAGGGACGGAATAAAATTCGATCCTGACTAAAAGAAATCATATTTGTAAAACGTTTTATTAACGTAATTTCGCTCCATCATGTTAGTCCAGTTGTTTTTGTTAAGTAAAGTAATTTATTTTTTATGAAACTATCGTTTCATTTAGCCGTACTTACAAGATGGAGCGTAAATAATGCTAATAAAAAGTGTTAAAAATATTTTTTTTTTAGTCAGGTTCGATTTTTTTCATCCCTTCATCAAAGGTGTCAATAGTACTATCTTCGTTTTCGGTAGCAGTTCCCAAACATTCTGTATTTATGGCAAAAAATAGGCCGTTTTTATGTTTTTTTGGTTGTAAGTTGCTGTATTCCAAATCTACACTAATATTATAAAGAGGAAAGATTTTTATTGTTTTTTGTTTGTTTGTTTGCATTTAATAGGCTCTGAAACTACTTGACCGTTTTGAAAATTTCTTTCACTGTTGGGAAGCTACACTATCTCCGGTAAACATAGGCTGTTTTATAAAAAAATTAGGGATCCTTACTAAAAGTCAAATAAGGTAATCTATAGCGTAAAGATCGAAATAAACTCAAAAAAAGCTGTTGGCAGAAGCTAGTAATCTATAATATTTTTAATTATAAAACTGTGAAGATCTATGCGGAAGTTGACAGATTTCCCGTCCGGGATATTTATTTTTTATTATTTTCCCATATTATTACCACCACAGGTCAGGTACGCGAATGTTTTCAACTATTAATAGACGTTTGCTACTCTTTCACGCGAAAACTACTGAATGAATTTTAATGAAATTTTATAGTAATATAGCTCAGACATTAGGAAAATACATAGAGCATAATTTTTAAAAGTATTATCACCTAGGTGAAACCGCGGCGCACTATTTATATATTATTTTTCATGTCAATTAAACATTGAGTTCAAATAGGCGCCAAAATATTGCCTTTTTATTTACAATTTAATGGGTTTTAACGTTTCCACATGGAACCCTAATTTGTGTTTTGTAAAATAAAAAATTATTCTTTCAAACATCGGCTCTTTTCGAGTTAAATTCCTGAAATTGGCAGTTCATTAGTAATCAAGTACCGTATTTATTTTGATTACGAAAATAAAGCGACAAGCAGTCTGATGGAACTGATTTCTTCAAAGATCTCAAATTGATCAATACTTTTTTTCGTATGAATTGATTCTACTTTGCGTATAATTTAACATATAAAAATTCATTATCCTATTTCACTGCTAGTTTTTTTTTAAACTTGACTTTTTACTGTTAGTTGGTAGTATGCCCTTTTCCCACGATCTTAAGTATGTCTACACCAAAATTCAACACAATTAGTTCAGGAGTGTAGGTTATATAACAACATAGAATAGATGAATTGAAACTGTCACCATTATATTTCCTTTTGTTTTTTAATGTTAAACACGACAGTGAAGTCTTTGAAGAAAAGCTATTGTGTAAATAAGTTTGAGGAAAACCCAGGGGAAATCGAAGGCATTGAGATGAAAAGTTTCTGAAGGTTTTCTTAGAAGATAGAGGCGGGAATAAAGAAAGTATCTAGTTTAAAGATAAAATATTTTTTTCCTTATAACGATATTATCTAACGAAGTAGACTTAGGGAAAATGTTGTGAGTGGGATAACTGAAAATTGACTTAGTTGTGTGAGAAATATCTAACATATAAAATTCTCGTGTCACAGTTTTCGTTGCCATACTCCTCCGAAACGGCTTGACCGATTTTGATGAAATTTTTTG
>JAOSYY010025032.1:0-10677 GCA_025727935.1 Hebomoia glaucippe | reverse complement strand
AAAGCACAAACGTTTCAATAATAATAATAATGCTTACTAATTACAATTTATTATAACAAAAACCTTAGCCACAGCAATGTGTGACCGGGTCATTTTTTATATAAATAATTTAAATAACAACACTACAATTGTTATTTTCCTATAACCCATTATGATATATTGAAATTAATTCTTGTTTATAGTACTTTTACTACTTCAGATAAATCTACCATGCTTTTGCAAATGATTGTTTACTATTAGAATAAAATAAATTAATACTTATCTCATGTCTCAATGTATCATAACATAATATCTTATGCATTGAATATTGACATTTTATAAAGTGATTATTATGTAAAAAAAGGAATAGATTGTTTCTTATATGTTTGAGATTTTTTTAATTATTAAAGGTATTTTATGTCTAGTTTGATAAGTACATAGATCTAATTTCTTGATACACGTGTCATACAAATAGTACTTAAGTAAAAGATTGTTCTTTACGGTTTAATAAATTTATACAGTAAGAAAGAAATCGTTATTTCGACCCTGTACATTGTCAGACTAAGGACCTTCAGTGAGTCGTAAGGCACTTGATTAAGATGTTTAAAAAAATAAAATCGTCAATACATTTATTTACCTTCAATTCTTAAGAGCTGGCAATACTGCCGCTACACTCATACCACGTTCTTTTCAAGATGTAAAAAGATTACAGTCCATTGATATTTCACTTATAAAATAATTTATTTGTCAACATTTTAATATACTTCATGTGGTATTATCATTTCTATGCTAAATTTTATTCTTACAAAGCTTAGAAAAATGTGTCATTGTGGATGTGTATTTTTCTAATTTCTTCGTTATGTGAATAAATAAAATTCATTGTGGTATGCATACATCTATAATACGACTTTTTTGTTTGTTGTTACAACTTATTAATATATCGTAACATTACTCTATAGAACAATAGATATATAAATATAGAATAATAGAAGCCGCGATATTCGGAACAAAGGAAGGTGTTCAGCCAGTTCAATAAGTTCCTTTTTATATATACAACATTTATAAGTATTAATGTTACTCTAAGTAAAAGTGCGGTTACTTTGCGTCAACTCCATTCCAGGCGCACGTGTCCCGTCATTAGGGCGTCATTTCGTTAGAGCTTTGTATGATGGATGCGCACATTAGCGCAGACGACACTTTAACAGCCTCCCTCCGAGCTCCCTTGGCTACTGCCACTATCTTATTAAACATTCCCAAACAATAATGATTTTCTTTACAATATCTCAATAGTTTTAACAAATCTATTGCACTTTATAATCATATCAATAGAAGACTGCGCCTGCCTACTCTTTCTGCTTTTCAGTTTTCATATATCGAATTTCATTAATCGATATGTGAAAGAAGATTTGAGAACTGATGAATTCGCTATTAAAATCTCGTTATTTATTTCAATGTTGTTAAAGTTTTGCTTCAGTGACAAATTGTTATGTTTGCGTGCTAATCAAAATTAATTAAAATTGTATTAACGAAAATTGTATCAAAATCTGTTTCTTCATATATAAATGAGTAAGCGGATAATTAGGATAACACCGTCTTCTTCATGGAGCCAGTTCATTACTGAATGTTGGCCGCCAGCTTAAAGAGGTTTTTTTGTCTAACGCCAGGCGGAACAGCTCTCGTCAAAGGTTATTCTAGTCTACATTCTGATGTTCCGTAGCCACGACTTTATTGATGTCCAGCGCGTCTTGTCTCCTTAACTTTGCCCATCATTATTAATTACAGCAACACTAGCTATTTACTATATTTTATTCTTAATTAAAGTTATTAACACCAAACCCCATGAGTTCATAACAAAATGTCAAACAAATCAGACGATGTCCTAAGAAATTATCACAGACAAAACGATTATAACTTAGTATGAATATAAATTAATAAGCATACAATGGGATCTGGGTATTTCCCGACGCGGCGCCCGACCGTTGCATCTGCGAAGCGATTAAAACTTAATCCCTGGCGGGGATGATTTAATTCTCACGATTTTTTTCTAGTATTCAGTATACCTTTAATTTATTAAATAAATAGTTTACGTTTGCTGACGTCGGGAAATTCACTGAATTACAGAGGAGTAGTTGATGAGCTCTATAAAGGCATTCACGTGCAATTTGTTTTTGGAGATGCATGTCTCGGACACTGTCCTCGTAATAAATATTTTGTAAAAGTTTTTATAATCTAACATTTAACTAGACTTTTATAAAAGTATATATTTAAAAAGAATTACGTAACATACGTAAGTTATTACGTGTCGTTTTAATCAGTAAAAAAATATTAATATGTAGTTATCCTTTGTTAAAATACCGCTTCGTAAAAGAGGACAGATTTTCAGTATAATTATATTTAGAAGTAAGGCAAAATCTTTTTAAAGTACAATATTATTTGTGTTATAACACTTTAATACCCTGAATGTAATTTGATAAAAATGCTGATTCCCAAATTAAATTCATAAGTTTAATTAATAGCGTTATTCGTTGAATTAGTAATTTATTTACTGGTTAGTGTGCAAATAAAGTGTATAGTAGGGGTTGTTAGTGGTATTATATGATTTCGTTCTGTTAGTTTATTGAAAGAGCGCGTGTTAAACTTATGCAATTATGCAAAGTTATGAGTTCGTTACCTCTATTCACTTTGAGTTACAGACTCCCTATTTACGAAGGTATTTATTACCTTTTAAAGACAATAGTATTAATTTACACTAGATCCTCTCGATCCTAGATCTTTCATATTGTTGTATACGTCAACATGTTGAAGTTGTCAAACTTAATTAGCTTATCAGTGGAATGACGTATTTAAATAATAAAATCAAGAGTAAAGCTAAAGACCGTATAGTTTCTTGTATTGCTCAAGCAACTACCGTTTAATTTTAATAATGATTTGACAATCAAACCAAAATTCCTGCAGCACTTAAAAGAGCTTAAATTAATATAATAATTTTGAAAACTTAATAACCTAGCGGTCTATAAAGACACCTTGACCCCAGAGCACGGAGTTCGAGTCCCAGTCGGAATGCAGCTGTATTTTTAAATTTGTGATTTGAGTTGCGTCTCGCCCAGAGTAAGGGCTGCCTGTGGCTAAATTAGTGTCAAAAACAGACATTTAAAGTGTGAGATGCGGTGAATGGAACTCCTAATAAATTATATTCAGATCCAGTATCACCGTTCATCGTTGGAAAAGGCCTTTCAAATACTCGAAATAAAAATATATAAGTAAAGTTGACAACAGAACGTCACTAAATAACAAATGATGTACCTAATATGATAAGGCCTAAGGTCTTAAGAGGTTGATGTGTCTCCCCGATCTCGTCTTAGAGGGGTCCATGGGCGACTGGAATCGCTTATAACGAGGCAACCTTGTATATTCCTTTGTCAACATATCGTATATAAAAAAATATTAATATCGTAAGGCTAAAAGAAGCCTGGGAACAGCATTAAAGGCACTGCCCGTACTGAATTGTTCAATTGTTATCCGATATCGAACCAACTGAATCAGACGACACCCCTCTACTAACCACCCCCGCAACCTACCTCTAACGAACTTTGACTTTGATGCACTTCCGAAAATTTAATTTATTTTAACTACTTTTAACACCATTATTTTACCAATAGAATCTTGCTGTAAAATAATGTTTTGATCTTCAAGGCTTTGATTTGTCTCAGTTGATGGTCGAATCCCATGAAACATTTAGGTATTATTAAACTATTTACGTCAATTCGAAAGTGAAAGCTGAAACGTGAATTCATGTATATTGCGTTTTTCAGATCCACCGTTCACACTCACATCGTCATTTTGACAAAATTCTTAAATGCTTCGTTATAGACTGTGTAATCTATAAGGAAGAATTTAATTGTCTAATTATATGAATTATTCACACTCAGTCGTAATCAGAAAAGCGATTTGATGTAAACCATTTACTAACAGAGTTATCAAATCGCAAATATAATACTCTATAGATTTGATAAATAAAGTGATAATTTAGAGAACTTCAATTAGGATAGACCTAATGAAAAACTTGTTATTGATAAAAGCTAGCTTGTTTATTTAAAATATGAGGCATTATTATATTGATATGTTGTTATTAAAGTATGAAAATATAAATGATAAACGCTTTAATTTCAATGTCGCTTGAATTCTGCAAAGAATAATTGTATCCACTCAATACTCGTTTAATGAAAAACCGAATCTTCGTAGTTAACGCAAAACTGTAAAGCTATTTACCCACTGTATTTTTTTGTGAAACGAAACAGGAAAGTACATTTTGTCGCAAAAAATAGCACAAGATATTCTAAATGGTTCTAATTATTATAAACTAGGTCGCAATGTCCGATCCCAGGCGAGGAGGGCGGATAAGAGTGTCTCTCGCGGTGCGATCCCTTATTGTAGTACTGTGAATGTATCTGTAATAGGCACTTCTTGTCACTACTTAAAATAATTAGTAGGTTAAAATAACAATAAAAAATGTATAAGCATTGATATGACATAACCTATGTTTAAAGTAGTCATTTACTAATCCGAAAGTAATATAAAGTGAACCCCGTACACGGCATTCGATAACACTCATAAAAAATAAAGGATGCAGTTTTTTACATCTGCCACTCTAAATAAATGATTCTTGAAGGCCCTATTAAGTTTAATAATTGACAAGATCGGACACGTAAAAAATAAGGCACAGTGTGTAATCACGCGATAGAAAACCGGGTGCGACGTGCGGTTAGTATCAGTAAGGAGCGGATTTGAGTCCATTAGAGAGGATTACGCGTGAAGCCCGCCTTAGAAACATCAGGACATAACACATATACTATATACTAACTATATGCTGATGTTCGTGACTGTATAGAAAACCATTCTAACCTGTCTTATTTCATAAAATATAAAAAATAGGAAATTTAATAAAATTTTTAACTTGTATAAAATTTTATTGTTAACACATTTGTCCTATTCTCAATATATTCACCAGTTAGGCAAAGATTAGTAAAACGTGAATAATAAAGAAATGTATAAAATTCATGTAAATGTATGTATTATACTTTAGAAAATATTATTTAGAATTGAGTATTGGAAATATTAAAAAGTCCTGAAAGATGTTTCAATATAAAGTATGTTACATTAGGTTTATACTTGTACTTGTTATTTTTATACTCCCACTTACAGTAAATTTTTATTTAACAGCTTTTACAAAAATTAAATTTTCACGACCGCAAACATATTTTTTTTACACATACAATTATTTAGATAATGTTAAAAAGTAATTTAAAAGGTTTATATGGATAATTAACAGTAACTAATATCACGCCTATTACAGCGAAAGAGATTAAATTTTTTATTTAAGCCATAATAACTCTTATTTTTACACACCTTCAATAGAGGACGCTTTGACTTTAAAACAAAAATAACATAAAGCGTTCAAGGTCTTACGTACAAATAGACATAATCCTTGTTAGGTACGTTAGTAAGCGGCTTACTCCAATTACGTCGATACACATTATTGTACATGCCTCGTACCTTAAGATGAAAAGTTATAGAAAGAATCCATCAGAACTACACAACGAACTTTTTTTACTTTGTGTAATTCAACATAATATTAGTTTCAGACCAAGTTGCCTTAGTAGGTATTATGTCATTAATTTATAGTTTAGTCAATTAAAATTTTAGTTTTTATATTACGTTTGACATATTCCTTCGACTAGCCACATGATTAAAGAAATTCAGTGTTGTGACCGTATATAGTATAAGTTCATAAAATTTAAGTCTAATATTTTTAACATATGAACTTACGCAGTTATCGGATCAAGTAAAAAAAGGATCTATTAACAGATCATATACGTACAATTCTGAAATTTTAATCAATTTTAAATCCTATCTGAAAATAATAAATTATTTAATAATTATTTTTCATACTCGTTATCAATAAAGGAACATAAATCTCATTTGATGGCTAGGGATACTTCAACTTCTGCAATAACGCGCTGTCGGCCTATTTGTTTCTATTTTGAGCATTCACGGGCTGAAAGAGATACCAGCCATTCTACAATTTTCGATCTTCCCATATCTAAATCCTACCAAGATGAAATTTCAATACAATCTTAACCAGATATAGAGCTGCTTTTCACAGAGTTATCAAAATCTACAAATGAATAACTGATACAAAATAAAATCCAAATACTCTTAAATTGAGTTATCGGATATTGTTTACAATTCACGTTATTCGCCCCTTTAGTGTATATTGCAGCTGATATTTTTTGTAATAGTAGAATTTAATATGTGGAGGGCGTGGCTACCTGTCAGTAATCTGAGAAATTTTAATATCGCTTCAAGAATTTATATAAGTAACGTAATATTTTCACGTTTTTGTACGTTATTAGATTTATATTATATTAAATGGCCAAATAGGTTGTTTTATGATAATGAATGTCATTTTGAGTTATTTATTATAACATATACCCATCTCCACATCATTATGTCGATCTAAATATGGTGAAGTCTAGAGTATATCAGACTCGAATTAAAAATAAAAACATTTACGTTGCCAATCCCGACTCACGCTCCATTAATTCATTAGGCATATTTCTATATAATTTAACGAAACATTTAACACATTCCCCTATGAAATGAGAAAAATGTAAGCAATTTAAGGACAGCACTAGAAATGCGGTTGTCAAATAAGCCACAACAGAGCGCGTGCCAGGCAATATTAACTATCTACCCCACCTTCATTTACATAAGAAAATAAAAATGGCCAGCTATTTGTCTTGTAGAGTGGAATCTCTTTGCTAAGAGCTGCTACTACCTGTGTCGAAGGATACGATCGAGTTTACGCAGTGATAGAAACTAATCATTGAAAACTTTCTCTCACATGAAAGATTTTTAGTCAGTTACATTGGAGATACGATTTTGTAAGTTAAAAATTTAATATTGTAAATATCGTGTTATTAAATGCAGAATTGATTTCAACAGATTTGCTGGTATAACTTTTCAGGAGCCGTAGACCTATCAATCATAACACTATGTTGTCGAATTTAAAGAATACATTTTTTAAACTTTCCAACCTAAATATTCCTAGTAATATTTCAATAAAAAATCACTTGTATTATATTATATACTAGGGAAGAAAATTAGACGTTTTTGTCGTCGTTATTTAGTAGTAGTGGTTAGGAACCTAAAGTTGGTTATTTTGCTGTTAAGGAACAGTAAGCATTATTTTGGCTTAAGATTTTGCTACGAGCTTAGACAGGATTTGCAAATTCCAAACAAAATTATTATATTTACCTTGTTGTTGTTATCACCCGTGATTCATGGTATGACCAAATTTTCGGTAGTTTTCACAACATTTTATTTTATCTTAATATACAATAGTCTATTATATTGAAATTGATTTCGCAAGTTTAAAATTATTTGTAACAATTTTATTTATATTGTTTAAAGCACACTTGCTTAACATTCGAAGATTATTATTATGCCAAATTCCATTTATGTTGATAGAGCCGATTCAGAGGCAGCACTGTTTATAAATACACGGAAAAACCATAAGCTAGCCTGACTATAAAACTGATTTGCCCTTTTAGCTTTCAGTACCATTTTCCTGCAGCTTTTTTTATATAGTAAAAGTTATTGGGTGCTTTCCAATTACAGACACGGGATAACTCTGCGTTACACTAATAAACACTACCAGACTATGATAAGAACGTTAATTGGAACAGTGTAATTCTTCAAAAACGAACCTTGAGTGCGTTTTCATCGTTCTAAATATTCATATCGCTTATAAAAATACAGATAAGAACATTGTTTACTATTAAATCGTTTGTTAGCATTTGTTGATGTTGCTATTTATTTAAATAGCTTGATGCTAATGCTTATAAACAAAAATCATAAAATTTTGCCAGTAAAAAGAATTTTTCGTTATGTTGTTTCCGTAACACTCAGTAAAACGCTACGTAACATAACTTTTTGTGTAGAACAGTGTACTGTCGAGTCCGCGAGTGTCATTGATGGAAATCACCAAGGTTAACACTGCATAACGCAGCGTCTATTTTCATTGGAAAGCACATATGTCTACATTAGTGAAGTGAAACATACTTGCAATATATTAGTTTAAAAAGCACATAATTAAACAACTTTGTTCCCTACGTTATAATTTCAGGAAGCTGTTGCATAATTTAATACCCGATGCACTCAGCTATGTTTGTTCAGCAAGGTATGTTTATAGAGTAATATTACCTTTTTTATATAGTATAGAGGAACAACAATGAAAATATTTTCTATTGAAATTGAGCATTTTTAATTTATTAAAGTATACAATAAAAAAAGAAAAGCAATTATTAAATATTTTCGCTTAGTCAGTCAGTGGCGCTACGTAACTGCTAATATTATATGTATGTGTATCGTCTAATTGAGCATGGGTCAAACATATTTGGGTGACCGTTATCAACATTCTGCATGCCGTACGACCAAAACAAATTTATTCTATTTCCCTTCCACGGGATTTATATCTCAGTTCACTTGTACTGATTACAATGTACTCGTATAACTAAACCGTAAAAATGGTTTCAAATGCCCAACGAAAGGCACAATTTCCAAAAAAAACTTCTTTTTCTGTAAAAATAGCAATTCCAGTAATTAAAAGGTATAATGTTTAATTAGAAGATATTCCATATATGTTACTCTGAGTAAAATATTTAGTATTAACAGGAAATATCGTCAGTTACAGACGGCATCATAGTTAATTAGTGCTACGAAACATAAATACAGGTCTCGTAGCACTATTTGAGTATTATCATACTATTCGCAGAGTTGCCACGGACTTTTCATTACTAATGCTCCCTATAGTTGGCTTATTAATTTTTCTTACTTTGCGATATTAAAGAAGAATTTTATCGTTTTAATTTCGAAAACGTAGAAGAAGCAAGTTTTTGATATATTTACAACTCTAATGCATTAAACCATATAGGTTGTATGATGATCAATCTAAGGAATAAAAGTGAAGAATGCTTTAAAGAAATATGAAATTTGGTAGGTTTTTATTCCTAAGATACAAATCATTTACATTATTGATAAATAAATTTCTATACATATTTACTACATAAAAGTTAGCATGCTTGAGTATAACATTTATTTTCACAGGTAATAGTAATATTATAAATAAAACAAATAATATAACAATATCGTATGTTATACGCGAAGAGAATATTAAAACTGCTGTCATTAAATATTATATCTGACATACGGGACCATGTTTACTTTATCTTTGTTGTTCATGTGCAATTCGTCTATAAGTACATTTGGTTTTCAAATGCTGATAACACACGACTGATTAGTTTATGTCGTGTCAATTTAAAAAAAGAGTTTCAAAATTTGTTACATCTATATACTGTATCTATACTGAATATTATAAAGCTGAAGAGTTTGTTTAAACGCGCTCATCTCTGCGCCGCTGTCAGAAGCTAGTTATATAGATTTCAATGATGTAGATTTTGTATGAAAAAGTATTTGTGATAATAGTTCTACATTTCCCTAGTATAAACTAAACTATTTGATAGAAATTGCTATTTAGCGAGATTTAAAAATTCATTGATAACGGTTGACGCTCGATAAGTTGATAAACCAAAATTAATAAATGCATTTTTCGTAACATCATAAAACTAATAAATATTAGCTGTTACATCTTTAACAATACACGTTGAGTACCCGCAGACGGGTTGTCCCTGGCTGACTCTACTTTACACACTGTCGCTTTACATGTTACATTTGCAACGTTGTGGAGAAAAATATTACCCATACTAACAAAACTATTTAGATTCTAAAACGCTTCAAGCTATGTTAAAAATATCGGCCTAATAAAAATAAACTTCAGCTCTGTAAGAAATCCCGTGCGTAGGTTTATCTATGAACTATCAATTCTCTTGGTACATGAACTGTTCCTGATACAATATCCGCACTTCTGATAAATAAGTACACTACGTCTACGCTATAACGTTGTAACCATACATTCGATACCTTCAAAACTGTTTTCTCTCCTATTTCATTAACTTTTAGATTTAAGATTTTATATTTATAGTTTCCTGTGAAATTTTTAATTTTTTTATAAATTACATAAATGACATTAAATGATATAAATAATTAATAATTTGTTACTCATTAATAAAAAAGCAGATTTGATCGCGAAGCCAAGCCATTAAAAATAGGTTTTTATTGGCTTGGCTTGGCTTATATGTGTTTTTATAGTATAGTATAACCAGGACTTAAATAAATATCTACAAAATTATTAAATTATGGAGATCGAGTTGGGAGTGAGGTAGGCGGAGTGTGGTTACGATATTTGCTAGCCATTGCGCTACGAATACGAATATATGCTTTGTCAATATTTTATAATAATATTACCTAATTAGCTTCTGCCAGCGGCTTCCCTTACGTTCATTTCAATTTTATCAACCACTTCTAGTTGTCCATCATATTATTTTTGGGTAACTTCTTGGAATCTATGATTTCTTCTACTGATTGCTCGAATGTACAGAAGAATAAGAGACAATTTATTTAAATGAGGGAAAACCCTATCGAGATTCTTTGGAGATAGCCCGATGATACAGACAGCAAAAAAAACAGATTTTGTGTTCTATCACTCTCTACTAATCGTCAACAATAGTTTTTGCAAAA
>JAOSYY010025029.1:0-10683 GCA_025727935.1 Hebomoia glaucippe | reverse complement strand
AGCAACTAAAGTGTATTTTTAACTTGTACTGTTTGGCTAACTCAATTTCTAGAAGTAAGTTATAACTTATCTATAGGTATTTTAATATAATTCATTTTCGTTTCTTTATTGAGAAATCTTCACCCTTCATTTGGGCCCCAAACTAATTTTAATACAGGGCCCCTCCAAGACACAATACACCACTGGATAATCTTTATATATAATAACCGAGATTCTACTCAATTATTTAGCTTTTACAGACAGACAATCATGTTGCATTGTTTTAAATGTTATGAAAAAACAACCAGACCTTTTATACCCAAATAAGTTTCTTATTGGCAACACTATTAAATGGTGTAACAATAATTTTTTTAATAAAAACGATTTCAACTGTCTTAAACAATAATTATTTTTCAAATAGGAATTATGCAGTTTTAGTTCTGATCATTGTGACTCCGAGTATTTCATTAAAGAACAGTAACTTCTGGTACATCAGACAGTGGACTGGAATAAATTACGAAGCTATTTTGATTAGCTATTCACAGAAAAAGCTTAAATAAGCTGATGGCTGACCCTCAGTGAGGAAGAGGCACTGTCAGAAGAATAGACAGGTTCGTGACTGGCATTTTATTTAATGGCAAATAACATATGGAACAAACATCGCAAAAGATGTCTGTTTCTTATCTCCTCAAAAAGCTCCGAGATTATTTTATAAGAACTTGTGTTATAATAACCGTAACTAAGATATAGTGTAAAGATTATATACAAATTGAAGGCCCGAACAAGTTTATGTTTGCCGAAGATGGAATGGCTAATGGAGGATTAAGGCGTAGGGCTCAAAACAAAGTTAAATAAGCGTTCTACATATGAAACCATAGATTAGCCATAAATAATTGATTTTTTAATAGATTTCGCTATGGTTAATATACCTTAACATAGTATTATAAAAATTAGTATATTACCATGAAAAATTGAATTATTATTGTTTGAGCCTTTTACACTTAATAGAGGACTGTTTGACCAAAACCCACTGCATGGGAAGTGGCCAACGGGAGACAGACATCTATAAGTTATATAACCTATGCACAAGACCTTAGGGTTATCTGAATACAATTGTAATATTACAAAAATTGTTTTTAATATAAATGTAATAACATAGATATAACATTAAAGTTATAACCAAACATTTAATCATTTTCGAAAAGCAAGAAGCGGTATTAAAAATATGATTGTGACTGATTCGTGAATTAAGGGTCTACAATTCTGAGAGAAAGTACGAGACTTTCAATACTTTCACTGATAATCTAAAATTCAATTAATTATTCGTGATAAAAACGTTTAACAGAGATTTGAACAATGACTGAAATAGACAAATTTTACATAAAAAAAATGCTTTTGCAATAATCGTATCAATGTAATTTACGAACTTAATAAGATGTCGTTATTGTGAAATTAGAGTACTTACTGATTTGTTGAACAGCGATTTGCTGCTGTTGCTGATGCGCGGCTGCCGTCGCTGCTGCGTGGGCGGCAGCCTGAGCGCTCAGAACGTGCGCTGCCAATTCGCCGTCCACCATTTCCAAGCCGCCAAGCGCACCGCTGGAATACACCATCATTTTAGCACTAAACGAGTTACTATCGAACTTAAATTACACAATGGCACGCCTGAATAAGCGCGGCGACAGCGAATAATCCGCGTCAAACGCTTTCTACTCAAATGAAAAAAAAAAACAAACGAATTACGTTTGCCAAAGAAATAGGTTCCATATTGCCGAAGTTTCGAAAATAATTAGATTTATCAACATATCTAGTCAATAGTTCAGATTGATTTGTAAATAATTAACAAAAATAGAAAAAGCTAACAATGTTTTAAGAGCGCGTACGATTTCGTTACTAATAGTGTAATTGATGACCGATATAGAACCTTTTCCGTTAGTTTGGTTTTTTATAATTTGACAGGTGTCATTGTTGTACGAAAATGTAATGTCGCAACACACCTTTGTTTTAAGTTTTTTTCAATTATTCGCATAATTATATAGTTTTTCAAATTTAAAAAGTGCAATTTGTAGTTTTGTATTTTTTTATACCAACTAACCTTCTTTCAACGTCTACTCATTTCAAACAAATACCAAAGTTTCATTGTATATTATACTTGTAACATTGGTATTTGATAAAACAATAATAATATCATAATGTATTATGCTTATTTTTGCTCAATAATAAAAGAAATAAGCGCAAATAAATTTACTTGAATGAAATATACCAACAAAATTTTTAATCGTACACAGAACTCAAATTAAAATTAGTATCATATACAACATACTTTTGATTTTTCTTTGACTAAAAATACTTTATAAATCACAGTTTCAATATGCGTAAAGATTTAAAATGAATACGTAATACATAAATGGCTTGTTATAATTGTAATCTAAGATTAATATTACGACACGTGTCGTGTATCGTAATAACTTATTCGCACAAACAGTGGAAAATTCAATAGATCTTATGTTCTACGATTTATAGTATACATTTTGTTTTATTAAAATGATAAATTAACAATGTAATTGCAAAATATTAATGTATTTTATATCTTTTAAAACATTTTAAACATAACCTTAATGATTTTCTGTGAAACTGATATAGAATTAAAAAAAAAGGCTGATGTACTTTTTTTTAGTTTTAAGAGTATTATCTAAACAACTAACAATTCGTTGTAAAAGACAAGAGGTGATGTGCGGATGTGGCTTAATTAAGGATTTTACTCATAAATGTTGCAAGTTTTTTACATTTTTAAAAACAACACTGAATATTTAATGTTTTTTGATAAATAGGAAACATCATTTTTAATTAAGCTAGCGTTTCACCATTTTTCTTGAAATAAATCACGATGTTATTTAATCTATATAAATCTTTAATCTATGGTTTGAAAAAAGTAATCGCACCTGTAACAAAGTTATTACGGTCAGATTAACGTAATAAATAGCAGACAGCGAAAGATTTCTACTAATCTGCGTTCAGAAAAGTTTTTTGAACGAAATTTCTTTTCTTCCGCGCTTATAAAATATGTAAGATTATTTATCAATTTTTCTTTTGCATTTTAACTAGCGAGTAAACAAATTATAATACAATTATGGAACTGACTCATTTGGTTTTTTGTTCGTTGTAATAAGTTAAAATTCAGACAGTTTTAGCTCTAAATGTCATTTTTGAACGAATCCACTTAGTGTTCTATTGCGCTGCTGTAGTAGGTTGATTATTTTTGTAAATAGAGCCGTTAGTCTAGATGTGTGGTATTTGAAATAGTCCCTTTTGATTATCACTTATTTCTCACAAAGAATCTAAAAAATAAATCGCTTCTTGGATACACTCAAAAAACGTAGTTTTTTCTAAGCGGAATTTATATGCTACTAGAAATGTATGAGAAAATGCTATCTTATATGTTTTTCAAAGTCCTAATGACGACACCTTAAATCCCCTCATAAAAGCATCTATGGAATAAATACTTTTTCAGGATTTCTAAACAGACATAAAATATGGATTTAAAAGATTTTGATATTTTTAATAAGCCGTTATCAAAGTATAGGAGTTATGAAATAAGTTTAAGAAATGAGGATTTATTGATTCGTATTCTTCTTATTTCAGTTTAAGTTTTCTTCTTAACATATTTACAGCTTAAAGTATTTTATGATTATTTTCACTAAATAGAAAATTTTTAAAACTCATTATATGCATTAAATGCTAATTATGAAAGAAGTCGATCATTATATTCGTAAGAATACTATGTAATAGTTTAATATAACTATACATATATGAGATACACGAAAACGCCATTGCTTATAATCTTAAGTTAACTTCCTTTAAAAACGAGGAGTATCCCGTGGTATGTGCGTTTTGTTCGTAAAGATAATATATAAAAATGATTCGCCACCTATAAACATGTTTTCCTGCGTTTGATAAAACTTTTTTATATATAAAAACCTATTTCTTGATTAATATTGAAAAAGTAATTACGTTTTATATTTTAATGTATTAAAATAAGATTTGCTACATTGTCTATAACGCTTAACAATCGTATTACACTTTAAGAAATTGATTATAATATTAAAAATTAATCTGTTACGCTTATCTAACATTTATGTAATTTCAAATTTGAACTAAAAACAGCTGATTCGCATTTACCTTTTCTTTGCCAGCAAATAATATATTACTAATTAATTTAATATATACGGATAAATCCCTACATTAATAATTTTAATGCATTTAATAGGAGCTCAACGACTCAAACAAGACATTCTGTTATACCGACGTGCGCTTATACGAATTGTTAAATGAAACAATTAATTACGATATATTAAATATAATATTTTAAAATATGATAATTATATAACATATTGAAATTATTTATTATTGCATTTTAATAATAGTGTATTAAACGAGAATAAATAAATTAATTAGTAAGTCAACGATTCTGTACCGTGTCGTTGACAATCTCTACCAATGACAGCACAAGTCGTTTACTTTTAATATTTTTGGTACTGTTTTAAAATATATAACCTTAAATGACATAACCTGTTTGGACGTAATGTATAGTCAAATTAGATTATAAGCAAGACAACAATAAATCAGTTTGGACATTCTCAATTTATCTCATAAGAATGTTTTGTGGTAACCCTCCGTGACAGATGTCCACAGATTAAACATGAATGTATGAGAATGACGAATGAGGTTCATAGATAAATAATAGCATCAAACCTATTTCGAGATTGAAATATCCAAATAAATTGTGTTGATATGTATGTTTGTTTATTCAAAAATGAGCTAACACGCATAAAATCAAAGTTACCGAGTGACATTTCATACATTTTTATAACTAATTATGTGTTACCTTTGTGAGTTACATACTTCTACGCATTAATGCACATCTATATTAATATTATAAACCTGTAGTTTGTTTGTTTCAACGCGCTTATCTCGGGAACCGCTAATCCGATTTGAAATATTCATACAGTGTTGGATAGTACATTTCTCGAGGATGGCTATAGACTATATTATATTTTCAAAATTTAGTGATATTTGTTAAAAGTTCAATATTGTAACCCGAGGTGTATAAAATCGAAATGATCGCCAACGAAGCCGCTGAAAGAAGTTAGTGAATTTGTTTTCGAGGAAACCAAGGCAGCGTCGGTGGGTCTCGCCTCCAAAGATATCCATCGGGCTAAAGTCTAAGTCGGGGTTCTGAATGCATGTTCCTCCTTTCCCTGTAACAGTCTAGCCTAGTTATTTATATCAGTACTAGCTGTGCGATTAATAAAAAGAAATAAAATTTGTGAAATAGTAAAGCCTAAGTTACTCCTTATTACGCTAACTGTCTGCAAAGCCCTGTCAATATCGGTTCAGCCGTTTGAGTTATTACCCGAAACAAACAGACATAGACAAGAATTGGAAAATATTAAATGTTTGTATTAGCACCGTGTATACATTATGCACTTGATAAAAATTGTATATTTCATAATTACAAACCGACAATCTTATAAGTCTTTCTGAACGCTGAAAAGATATGAAAAAAATAAATAAAAGATAGGATGATTAAAAATGGCGCTTGCCTATAAAAGTGATTGTTAAGAGCAACCGTTGTATCTTGATGGAGAAAAAAACTGAGTGAAAGTTTTACAACGTTCAGATATTTGAGTTAATAGAAGTTTTACTCATATTATAAAGAGTGGTAATGTTTTAAACTATATGCATTTTTATGCGATAGGAAAGCAAACGAGCATACAGTTGTATGCTCATAAGTGAACTCACTTACTAAGCGATTTCTGTCGCCCATGGACACCTCCAAGACCTAGCACGGGCCGCCGACTACTCCGTTAACCTAATCTAGCGGAGGCCGCGTGGCTTCCTAACCGATCTCCACGACGATTTAAGCAAGGCCATAGACGACTTGCTCGCGATCCGATTCGTAGGTAACGGCAACGAGAACGATTACCCGCGAAACCGAAGTCCCTTGTTCCGCTTACCACTCACCCGGGTGAGCATCCGTCCCGCCCTTCAAGCGCCCGCCCAAGCTGCGGCAGCCCAAGCCGAGGCCGATGCGGGGCACCCTTGGTCTAGCCTCAGACAGTCCAAAACGTCCGGTTAGTTTTAATAGCTAATAAGCTAAAAACGCGAACGTTCTTCAAAAACAAAACGTGGATCTAGAAGACGCGTTGCCGACCTTAACGCCTTATTTTTTATTTCGAGCATTCGGAAATTCATAGATTGAAATCGAAACGCGTATTCACGACTTTTCCATGTATGAACGGTGGTACGTGACCCGGACGGAACTTATAAATGATTAGTTCCTCCCACCACATTTAATACTAGAAATGCCTGTGTTTTTTACACTTGTCACAGGGAGCCAGATTCTATCTAGGAAGACGAATCTCTGAAACGGCTGGATCGATTTAGATGGGGCTTTCATTGGCAGATAGCTGATGTAATAAGGGGTTGGGCGATGTACATTTTAAAAATTGTATTATTTTATTCATATGAATAATAATAATAAAAAAATGCGAACGAGACGCGGGGACAGTTACAAAATTACCTATTTAACAGTAAAAGTGCAATGAAACTAGGTTCAGCATTTTCAGAGATTAGTCGCAACAAACCTTACTTACACTTGCATTAAAAAGATATTATTTTTATAACAAACAGTTCATTTATTTGTATAGAAATGTTAGGAAGGCTTGTTTTTCCCGGAAAATGGAACGCATTCAGACCTCCTTACATACTTTTTCAATTAAGTTCAACGCCCTTTTGACGGCGCGTAATAGATTTTTCATTCGCATTTTGACATCGTTTAAAAATTAAATAATGATAAACATTGTCGAATGAAACGTTGTATAGACGATTTGGGCTGACGTTTTTGATGTTTTCCTGTATCAAATTCAAGATAATTTATTATAATAATAATAAATTAAATTAAACTTTGTAATGTAAAAATCGTTACACGATAATACATAAGACATAACATGTCATAATTTTATTTTGTCTGTTTATTTTCTTATGTATATAACAAACATTTCACTTTTATTAACAAACTGGCTTCGTCCCGTGGCTTCGCTCGCGTTAATATCAATTTTGTTATTTTGCTAGTTGCCAATCATTATATATTTATAATCAGACACGGGTTCCTACTGATATAATATGTATAGAAGAGAAAATATCTTTAAAGGCGGATAACTTTTGTCAATGAAATCATATTTGAATGATATGAGTCTATAATACGGTTCGAGATACGCTTAATCCATGTGCAAAACTGCATCACAATTAGTTTAGTAGTTTCGGAGATAAACGTGTACACACGGACTATAATATTAACAACTTTTCCATGTTCAATCGCTCTTTCGTAAACCAAAAAATTATATAAATTCATTAAACGTACAGACACGCGAATCCCACCGAATTATGTGTATTTAAAAGCGAAAGTTACCCATAGAGTTCGTTACCTCTTAGATTAGACAATCCCCTAAATAGAGTTTCCTAACGTTTTCGCCGATCGATAGCTGATTGAGGGTGTACTCTGAGGGGGTGCAATTCTGCGCATGCGCGGCCGAGTGGGGCGCGGCGCCAGGCCAAACTCCCTCAAACCGACCGGAGCCCCAGCGGCGTCGCACGTGTCTAATATATTGTCCTGTCACAGCAGTAAGTCCTATCTACTGCTATGCCCGGACAACCTAGTGGACACGTTGCCCAATCGACTCGCATCCGGCAGAAAAACGAAACGAAGATTGAAAAAACAGTGTCAAAGTGACGTGTGTGTGTCGAAAGCGCGCGTATCCGAGTCAATTCTGTAACCACTCGTCAGTTTTAAGGTGTGGAGCCCTAATTTTCGACACGGCTCAGGCTGAAAACAGCATCAGTTATATCGCGATAAATAGATTTTTAACGTGTATGTAATGTTAATTTTTAGGACGGCACAACGAGACGAATGATATTAATAATTGTATGGATATATTATTTGAGAATGTTTTGTGTTCACAGATTTTTGTGGACGTATCGAACGGAGTTAAACGCATGCGTACGCCGCTCCGCCATTTTCTTAGGGTTGATCACCCTTTTTGATTGAGCCTCGTGGATTTTATGTTCTTCGCTTTCAGATGCATCTGGTGGGATTATAATCTATGCTCGTAATGTCGATACGTGTAACAAATTTATAGTCTATGGTCATTCATATTTGACGTTACTAAAAGATTTTAGATTTTAAAATCTTTTATTAGTAGAATTTATATACATAGACAATTATTTATAAAAAAAAAACTCTTCGATGATATTATAGGTACATCTATAAAGTTTATATTCTATGGTATTTATTATTGCAATTATAAAAATTATATCTGTTTATAATCTGTCTAAAGTATACTAATAATTTTGATATGTTTACAGAAAATAAATTCTTCGATAATATTATAGGTACATATTTATATATCTCTAATATCTAATATTACTAATTTTCTATTAATAATTTCTTTGAGATGTATTAACAATTTTGATATGTCTATAAAAATTAAATTCTTTGATAATTATTTACGAACTTAGAATCTATATTCTTTGGTCATTTGATATTTTTAATATGTTAAAAATATCTACAAAATATAAATTCCTTTTTAATTATTTGGGCACATCTATAGAGTTAATATTCTATGGTATTTTTATATAAAACCTTTTTTATTTAAATCTTAAAAAAAATCAATTTAATTATGAAAACTAAATATGAAAAATAATTTTAAATTTATCACTTTAGACACATCTGTAAGTTTTATATTCTATGGCATTTTTCTAAACCTTATAACGTATTATTTAAGATATGTACAGAAAACATAGTATTTAAATTTTAATATATTTTATTTTATCTAGATAATATTTTTTATTTAGGAATATTTAAAACAAATATTTAATTCGTAAATTAATATAGAAATTAATTGTCTTTATGTATTCAAAATTGTATAGAAAAAAGATGTTTAAATATTATGGTTGTCTGTAATAAAGATATATTTTTATATGCATTTTGATTTAATATAGTCCAAGAATTTATATACTATACTGATAGGGAAGAAAAAGGGGGAGATAGGATCTAGAAAATAGAACAGCGCGAAAAATACTTAGTATAATATGTATTAATTTCAAATAACAAAAAATAATTCTTTTAAGCAATTCTTAACAAAAAAATATAGCTAAAAACCTTCTCGATTATATAAACTTTTAAACAAAAAACCGTATCAAAATTGATCTATAGTTTTAGCAGCTACAAAGTCACAAACACGTCGAAATGTTAAGATTTTTTAGACTATCTGAGATTAACCAGTACAAAATAACTCTCTTTTAAGCAGCTTAAATTATTAATACATCAGCTATCAGCCAGTGAGAGACCCGTCAAATTTGGTTCAGCCGTTTCAGAGATTAGCCGGAACAAACAGACACAATTGTAATACATTTTATTCTGGTGTATGTACCGTGTAATCCACATGAATTTAATAGAAAGTTATTTTTAATATTATTAACAGACATATTAATTATATTTAATTTTTTACACTAATATTATAAAGAGGAAAGATTTGTTTGTTTGTTTGTTTGTTTGCATTGAATAGGCTCCGAAACTAGTTGACCGATTTGAAAAATCTTTGACTATTGGGAAGCTACACTATCTCCGGTGAACATGCATATAATATTTTCAAAGGATTAGAGATCCTTACTAAAAGTCCATTTATGTAACCCGAGGTGTAAAAATCAAAATTCAGAAGCTAGTTACTTATATAATTATATATATATATATATATATATATATATTGTAGTGTAAAACATTGAAAAATCCCATCAAAATCTGTTGCGTAGTTAATACGTAAGCTTCGATGGTAACAAGTAATTTCTACTAGTCAAATTCATCAGAAACATCACGCTACGAACTAGGTGTGCCATTACAGCTAATAAAATTCTTATTACTTTAGGAGCTAGCCGTCAATGACGTCACCCCCCCCCCCTCCCCCTATGACTCATTTCACTGTGACGTCACATTTCGCAAATTTCTCAAGAATACGCGTACGTGTTGATCATAAAAAATTTTAAGACAAAATAAGTAAAAAGAACATTTTACACGCCGAATATCAAGTATCTATTAAGATTCCATCGAAAACGGTTCAGCCGTTTTCGATGTGAATGAAATAAAAATTATACTTTTCAGCGTCAAGTACTGTATATAGTGTAATAATTTTGTATATTAACATTACATACAGGCTATATTTTGTATATATAGTTGTTTTTTTTGATTATTTATATTGTATGTAAATAAATATCTAATATAATAGCCAAAGTTACTCTATCACATAAGCTATCTGCAAGTGGAAGCTCATCAAAATCGATTCAGCCATTTCAGAGATTAGCCGCAACAAACAAATTGGTATATGTAGCGTATATACATATGCATTTGATAAAAATCTTTTTTACTATTACATACGAACACGTCAATATGTATACAGAGTGTTTGGGGACTGCTCCCGAAAACGAAGACTGTGATAGTTCTGATGACACCTTAGATGAAGGGACGGAAAAAAATTTATACTGACTAAAAAAAACAGACATATTTTTAACACTTTTTATTAGCATTATTTACGCTCCATCTGGTAAGTACAGCTAAATGAAACGATGGTTTCATAAAAAATACATTACTTT
>JAOSYY010025027.1:0-10684 GCA_025727935.1 Hebomoia glaucippe | reverse complement strand
GCTAAAACCAAGTTTGTGGGGTCGCCACCTTTGTCCCACGGCCGCCATCTTGAAAATAGGGGTTGAAATGGTATTTAAAAAAAACCACAAACACAAAAACACACAAACTTAGCTTTAGCTTTACACTGACCCCCCCCCCCTACACATCAAAAAAATAAAATTGCGTCCTCTAAAAAACGCAACCCAAAATTTAACTTTTCAATGGACTAATATACGAAACATTATCCGTCGCATTCATAGAAATCAGTAAAAACAGGCTTTAAATATTCCCATTAAAACACTCATGGTTATATCATAGATCTATGTCATATACAAAAAACAACGTACGAGATACTTACCACCACATAAATACTTGATGACTGATTTAATCTATTCTAAAAAGGACTGCCTCTATGGTCGCGCAATATTATGTTAATTTACTAGCAGTGCCCTGTGGTTTCACTCTCGTTAACTTCTAGCCTTATTTACTCTATCACGTTAGTTATCCAACTAATATAATAAAAGGACTATTATTGATTATTATACGTATTTATGAATTATATAAAATAAAATTTGAATTTTTAGTGGTTGTTGTAGATTTGAAAATCTTATACATATTTGCATATTAATTGGCTATTGTTTTAGCTGACTCGACCCGACCAACGAAACCAACTTTATTGCTGTGTAAATGTTAACTTTATTTTTCGTTGACAAAGTTTTAACATCGTCTTTAAAAATTACATTTTATTAGTAAATGATGCTGCACGGTCGAATAGCATTATATTTATTCTAAAATAAGTATTATACGTGATAAATCACCTAATCAACTAAGTGTGTGTCATATTTCATTTAAGTTGATTGATCCCTTATTGCGTAATTGTAGATAAAACCTGCCATATATATTTATATTTTTAACATTTACATATTTTCATGGCACAATACAAAAATTTCACATACTAAATTTATTTACTCTTGCATTTTTTCTATAAAAATAACAGAAAAGATGATTAAGTGACTGTATTATGTACGAGGAGGGATCAAAAAGTAGTGAGAAGTAATAATATATAATATACGAATAAATAATAACAATAAGTAGTAGTGGACTCGGTGTGGAGAGAGACTCGGAGACTATGCAGAAAAATAAATTATTAAGTTTTCAATGGTCATTATATTCTATCTCATTCTTAATACTTTTTGATCCCTTCTCGTATGTATCATTAGATAATTCGTAATGTTCATACACATAAAAATGTCCGAACAATTACATAATCCTAAACCTTGCAATCAATTGTAAAATATAAAAAGGTTTGAATAGATACAAACAGCATTTGACTACACAAATATTTTCATTCATAGTATTGTTAAAGTAATTATACACATAAATATCTAAAACATACTCAAATAGTACAAGTTTGATTTAGAACTGAAACGATAATATATTTTGAATGTAATATATATAATTTAGATAAAAGAAAACTCGATATGAGTACAATCACTTTTGGGTTTGATCGTATTTATAACTATGCTAATTAAAAAATTAAAGTTTAAGTAAATTTTAAATGTCAATTGTCATGACATTCAACACGTGGACATGATTCACCGAACACTCATTGCTTGCTCATTGATCGCCCTTCGTAATTATTGCGTTTGCCTCCCATTTTAGTTTTAAATGCCCTCTAGCCATATTTGTATTGACACAATAAACGTATGTATTCACGTACACAAACGTAAATATACATACCCGAATTTGGTAAAAATAGTGAATGAAAAAGGAATTATTTTATAATCTATACTTATAAAAATTTCCATGACCTAAAAATATTGTTGGGTTAAATATTTACCCATGGAAAAGGAAATCTATGAATCACAAACAATGTGCAATGTTCCCTATGGATTCTGAAACTGCTGCACTTAATTTGATGAAATTTACGGATGAACCCTTCATATACATCGCCTGAAGGATTACATTTTTTTTAAATACTTGTGAGTAAATAAATAAATAGCGCTTCCTGTTTGCGTTTAAATATCAAATAAGTTCTTTGAATCGATTTGCCTATCGCCTCAACTGTTCTAGGAAATAAAGATGTATACAGCATTTGATTGATTCTAGGAATTGTTGTGAGCAATTTCTTCTGGAAAGCATTATATACTATCGTGAAAAAATAAAATGCAATGTTTATTAATTTTTTGTATTTATTCTGCACCGAAGAATTGTAGGGTCTAACCAGTATTAATTCATTTTTAATAACCGTGCTGTCCTTCAATTACGAACATTAAAGAGTAAAAATATCTAAATTCCATTTGAATCACCTACCTCACATACCTACATGAAATACCTACGTAATACCTACGTGAAATGAACTAGGTTTTTTCATGGCATTAGGGAAGGACGACCAGCAGATTTACTCGATGCTAGATAATATCTCAGTCATATGACGTCATTAATTATAAAATAACGTGCATCGTCAAGTATCAAGCTTCACCTGCCAACTATGACATATGTCTATTAACAACAAAATATTTTCTACAAAATGTAACACCGGGGTTATTCACATAACATTGCTTATACACTAAGACATAGTGTCGCCAGCTTGTGTATATCTCAAAGCTAATACCACATCAGTGCATAATTCAACTATGTGTCATAATTAATACGTAGAACAGAATGCGTTGATACGTGTATGCTGATATTAGATGCATAACTAATCATTGATCTCGATTCGGTATAAACGGATTTGAATTGTTATGGCTACGGGTAAGCCTATTGGTAATTTGATATTATGATCCTTTCCGGAAATTATAGGAGCTCTCGGGTAAGCTGAAGCTTTAAGATATTCTTGTTAAATAACTGGTGGCGATGTTTACAAAGTTAACATGATAAACTTGATCGTTAAAGAACAATATTTGCTGTTTTCACACACTTTTAAGCTTCTGATACGACAGTATAGATTTTCAACGTTGCATAAATTCTATAGAAGGTGAAATTTTACATGAACATTAACGACATCATTAAAATGAAATTTTGAAAGGTGCCAACCGATGCAAACATTTTATATTCGCAAAAATTATGTTTCTGAAATTTTTAGTGAATTTCTGATACAAAATAACAAAGATAAAACCGTAGTTCACGGAATTAACTACAAAAAATATTCTTATACATTGTTAGTAATATTTACCTTTTCTAAAAATCAATTCTAAATTTGACTTAAGTTGTATTCTCTGTAATAAGTATAACTACACTGCATATATTATGCAATGGACGTATAATATACATAAAACTATGACTCCGAGTGACTAAAACCTTAGAGTTGATTACTCACAAAATACAAACTGAATAGAAGTCAATTTCTTCATTTTTCGTATTCATCTTACGTTTTCGGATTAAATTGCCCGGGCTATGATTAAATAGTAAAAAGCAGTATAATTATACCTTGAAACTAAAAGGCGGAATTTTATTGAAATAAAAACATTGTGTTGACGGAGCCAGGATCTAAAGCTTATTTATATGTTATGCCACATTCATTCTTTAGCGAAGTTTCTAAGTGCTCATTAAATATTGCTATCTTTAAGCAGACATTTTTAAACATTTCTTGTTCTATTACAAACTAGCGTCTGGCAGCGGCTTCGCTCGCATTCATTTCGATTTTTACAACTTGACTTACATTATTGCACTTTTAGTATTTTATAGCTTTCTTCAATAAATGTACTATGCAACACTGAAAGAATTTTTCAAATCCGACCAGCAGCACCAGATATTAGCGCGTTCGAACAAACTCTTCAGCTTATGTTTTAAACGCGTTCTATTTATGAAATTTAATTATGACGTACTAGTATATTGTGTAGCTACATCCAAACAATATCCGATGCATTTCATTAGAACACTCTTTGATAATCCCGCAATGTGCAAGGAACGTGTGATAATTCCATGAATTAAATCGAATAATATATGTGATGTAAGCGGATTGCTGCACAAACAACTGATTTACAAATAGATTTGCGGGAATCGGCTTTCGAGCGTCTATACTACCATTTTATAGGATCCCTTTGCCGGCCGCCTTGTAACGATATATTGTTGATTCTCATTTGGTCGGGTTATATTGACAGAGAGCAGAATAAAGAGAATAATGAAGCTTATCACGTTTTAAACACGCCTTTATTACCTCTACTAACTTTGCTTACTACTTTACTATTGTAACAAACCCAGGAATTAATTAAATCTTGGAAGTTGCTTAGTTCTAACAGTCGTCTAGATATGAAACTTTGTATTTTATATGTAGTGCGGGTGAACTAATTATGAAGACAAGATCGTCTTTTTAAGTTTGATTGTTTGATTTACTCAAGAGTGGCACATAAACATGATGGGTTCGTCAGTTTAAAAATACTGATATTACCTATTTTTCACTTCCAAAACTTCAGTCTCGAATAATGTGCAACGTTCTTCAAGTATTTCCATGTACTTTTTTAACCTCTTTAGTTGCTTCTCCCATTAAATGAAAGAAATTATTTAATATTTTTGTTACTAACATCTAATTTATAAAATCCACGTTTAGTTCTTTTGCCTCCCATTTTGATTTAATATTTATTTAAATTTATAAATCAGCCAGAATAGTTTCTATAGGTCTATGAAGTATCTTGACATTTGTGCGAGAGCCTTTTCATGTATTATCAATACTTGTTGCATTATGTTCTTGTCGTGTCGAGTTCGTCAGTTATTTATATATATGAAAATCACCACTAGAGAACGAGAAATAATTTAGTGTGTTCTAGTGTAAATTCTAGTTTTATTCTTATTTATTAGTTTACAGATTATCAATAAAGACTATACACGAATGAATAATTGATGTAATTTATGTGTGTCATAGCTGCTTCAGCGTGATTTCCAAATTAATAGTTTCATTAGAATTAACAAAGCATTAACATATTATGAACTTAAATAAAATGTACACTCATTACATTTACAGCGTTTATTTAAGTATTTTTCACAACAAATATTAATCAGTTTGTAATCCATCTGTACGCCAAAATATAATAATTGAGTGGTATATATGTTATATTGTCAGCATTCAATTGGTATAAATTTATATATAAGGAGACATAACTACCGTTTCTGTTTAACGTCATGGCGCCTACACCTTTCCCAGTAACAATACTGCATAAATCGACAAAAAGGTGTCAGGTATTCCTAGTAGTTTATGGGTTTTTCCGAACCACAACTGCCTATAATAGACATGATTTTTATTACACAAAAGACAGGCATAATGGAACAATGGCTTTCATCTATGGATTGCGGTTTCGATTTCTACTATCTGTTATATATTCGCACATTTTTTACCACAGATGCAAAACGTGGGGTGGTGTAAGTTTAACACACCTCAGCTTCTAAATGAAGGAACCAGTTTTGATAGAATATTTATGGTTTGATTTATAATATAATATGATCGAGATCGTTTTAAGATATAAAGTATGAATATGCGTTCTAGGGTTTGATGATTTGACGGCCGTTACTTTTTTTTATTAATTTATCGAGATTAACCTTGTATATGTCGTGTTAGTATAAAAATGATTATTTATATATTTATACTTTATTTTACCTTTGAGATATCATGGTGCCGTTCTATGAATAAAGCTAGTATTTATTCTGAACTAACTTACACTCTTTCAAGTGACCTTATAAATTACCAGCTTCTGATTGCGGTTTCTCTCGCGTTCAGCTCGATTTTTACACCTTGGTTTACATTATTGGACTTTTAGTGAGGATCACTAATTTTTTTGAGAATATAATATAGCCTATAGCCTTCCTCGATAAAATGCTCTATCCAACACTGAAAATTTCAAATCGGACCAGCGGTTCCCGAGATTAACGCGTTCAAACAAACAAACTCTTCAGCTTTATAATATTAGTATAAATGAAATAAACTGCGAGCGCTGAATATTACAGATACTGTAAAATATTCCAACATAAAATTAAAGCTTTGATTGGGAATCAATTTAGCTGATCATTTCATCTGGCATATCGAAGATATGTGGTAATGAAAATGTTCATACTAGTTTTTACATTACATTAACTTCATTTTCCATTTCGTAAATGCGGTCTTATAATTTAATTGGGAATGTATATTTTCATTAATTTAATAAACCGTATTATTTCAAGAACCGCGCTTATTATATATATTGCAATCTATGTACACATATAATTGTATGTTTAACCCACATGAATAAAAGTGAAATGTACTGAAGTCTTAAGTAAGGTATTGTTTTATTTATATAAACAAGATACTAGTGGTCCTGCGCGGTATTACTCGCGTTGAATTTATATAGAAATATATATGTCAACTTTTTCTTTTATTTATAATGCTGTATAAATTAACAATATTATGTAAGCTTTAAATAACGAAAGTTTCCTGCATTTTTTTCTGTATTTCTCCCAAAAACTTATAATGTTAGACGCGCCGCTTCTATTCTTTTATTATTATATCCACAGTATGATATTCGTGAATCGTTTCGTTTCAGTTAAATTAATATTACTTAGACCCGTAGTTTTATAACTATAAAAATCTAAACGCAGTAGCATTTTCAAAAATTTGTGATATGTGCTCTGTCTCGGATACGGGCTGCTTGTGGCCGGACGAGTATTAAAAACACAGGCATTTTCGAGTATTAAATGTAGTGGGGGAACTCCTCATAATTTATAAGTTCCGTCCGGATTACGTATCACTGGTCATAGATGGAAAAGTCGTGAAGTGGCTATGCCCGTTTAGATTTCAGTCTACGAATTTCAGAATAAACGAAATTAAAATAAATAAGGCCGGCAGCAAAACGTCACGAAGTCAAAATTATTATGTAATATGGGTTACATCATTTTGTTACGGTTGCTAACGTGTCTTCTAGATCTATTGATCTTGGAGGCGTCCATGGGCGCCGGAATCGCACAGTATAGGTGAACTGTATGCTCGTTTGCCTTCCAATCATATAAAAAAATAAAGGTCTCTGAAACAATCAAACAAAAAATTGCCATTATAAATACTATTTACGATTTAAAAACCATTTATATCACATTTCAATTAATAGTATGTTATGTAAAATACTTGGTTTTAAAATACCATACTATTTTACGTATAATATTCATAATTTCTACTATCAACCGAACAACTTGTCTTTAGAAGTACGATAATAGTTGGGAAGTCCCATAAAATAGTGTCGACTTCTTGAATTCCATTAAACTTTGGTAATCTTTTTAATACATCTGAGCTGTATTCAGTTCTGAGTTTTCATCTTAGTGAAGTGATATGAGAGAAGGCACTAATGATATTTATTAAAATGACCCATTCTTACTACCTACACTTATTTAGTTTAAGTGTAATCAAGTCTTATAGTTAAAGAATGCATATATTATTCTAACAATTTAATAATATTGTTAAAACTGTTTTCATTCAAAGTTAATATTTATTGTTTACTTTCAAATAATGTTTAGAACTTGTATATATGAAGTTTATACATGTTATTTAAATAACATGATCTTTAATCGGATTGGAATTTATTTTATCTATACTAATATTGTAAAGCTAAAGAGTTTGTTTGTTTGAACGCGCTAATCTCAGGAACCAATGGTCCGATTTGAAAAATTGTTTCAGTGTTGGATAGTACCTTTATCGAGAAAGGCTATAGGTAATATTATATTTTCAAAAAAATTAGGTTCCTTACTAAAAGTCCAATAATGTAGCCCTAGGTGTAAAAATCGAAATGAACTTATTTGTGTGAAAATCGCCGACAAAATTAAATTGTATGTTTCTATAAATATTGTGTAAACTTGATCACATTTACAGGTGTATATTCTCTTGTTTCAGGTAAGGAGCAGAGACCTTTTCACATATGTAATTACGAATGGTAGGTAATAAATATATCGATAACCGAAACAATTTTTAACTATAATTTTTATTGCCACTTTATGTATATCCAAAGAACGTCATTATTTTTAGCACCCTATTTTGGAGAATACATTATTTTTTTATTAAATAATTAGTCACCATATATCTTCCCACACACCGGATATTGTTTCAAGAAAATTGCGAAAAAATTACACAGCGTGAATATGATCATGCCCAACCACGAGTGCTTCCGTTTAATATGACGTGAAATTTTTATCCTTTCTGAACGGACTCGAGGGGCGTTCGGAAATCCGCACTCTTTATAATGCCGACGCGACGTGACGTTTCCATTGCGATCTCATCCTATACACACACCAGGGCTGAATAAAAACTTATTGGCCGTGAATCGGAAACTGACGGCCAATGAAGCCGTCACTCAATTTCAATTCCCACACTATTCAATTTTACATATATGAAAGTTTGTACTTAAACGTACGTTTTTAATTCTCTCAGGCAAAACGGATAAATATATTTGTAAGAAATTGAACACACAATTCATAAGTTAGAGTAACAGATAGCAGCATTTTGTTTCACAAATATTAAGTGCATTGTCATATTTCTAAATACAGACAAAGTCGCGGGGAATAGCTGAGATAAAACAATACCATACACTTATGTAAAATTATCCTTTTTTCAGTGTACTCCGGCAAAGTTCATTCATTAAATATCGATTTTTAAGTGTGTATTAAGCTAACCAATATCTTTTTATTATATTATAAAGTATATGATCTTACATTTTACAACTTACATATAACTTAGTATTTTGTTCTAGTGTCTCTGGTAATATTAGAAATGGATAAGAATAGTTTTATGCTGTTGGCACAAACGCCCAAACTTGAAATTCAAATTTGGAACTAAATAAAAATGAACAGGCTGTCAGAGAGATATAAATTATTAAAAAAATAATTTTTGACAGCCCTAAACATCAACGAGTGAATGCTCGATTGTCAGACCTCTTTGTGGACTACAATGAGGAATAAAAACACATCCCGCTTTGTTCGGATGGGACTATTGCACTGACTCACCAGACATATCAATCCACTCTCTATTTACTTTAATAGATAATACTCGTTTGAATATTCAGCTGTGGTATGCTAATTTACTAGTATAAATTCAATAACAATAAACATAGTTTATTTCAAGACTTCTTAATTATACTTGTCTGGTCATAGATTTTGTATATAGTATACTCACTGTATATCCGTCTACTTTAAAGATATTAATTCGTTCATTGTCATTTTGTGATCGTAAGATACCACCTTTCCATTATTTTTTAACCCCCATCTGTCTGTTGACGGTATTGTAGCATTTAAATGAATGAGCCGATTTTGGTAAAGTTTTTTTAAAGATGAGATCATTTGGGATTTTTTAAGGAATATTCATTCATATATCTTCTATAAATTAATTCGTATTTACAGGAAATACTTTTATCTGTGAGTTAGAATGTTTCCCAATTCTGTATTGTCTGTATCCGATTCATGAATGATATTTTCGCGATCGAAAAATGTTTTTTACGTACGATTTCGCAATAACGGTTAAAGTAACCGTTAAACTGGTTCCGCGCAGTATAAAACCATTTGTGCTCGAGATATTATGGAATCCGTAGGGCACAGATTTGTCGAGCTTCCGCATTAACAGATTGCGACTCGTAACATGCTATAATCCTCTCAAACATCAATTTCTCAACGACCTTAGCGAAGCGTGCTGAAATTCTGATCGGTTTTACTCCAATAAACTTTGATTCTTTATTATTGGCGCTGAAGCAGTTTCTTCACGGTTTGACCACTACGAGATTAAGCGTGTCGAAATCTAAAATATAAATCATATGAAACGAACTTCGTGTTTGTATTGCTTTAAGAGAGCTTATTCCAAAAGATGAATATTTCAAAAAGTGACCTGGCTGTAATTATCATTGGACTGTATAAAAATTATAATATCCAAACAATGCCTATAAATTACAAGTTCAAAGACCAATAAGTAATTAAAAATGGTAGATCACCATTTCATAAATATACCTAAAATTAACACAAAGTTATAATATTAGTCACTGTAGTTACGATATTCGTCCTACATTTGATATTTGTTTGAAAAAGAGTTCACAAGGTTATGTCTTAAAACTCCTGTCAAAGACATTTCAATGATTTTATTAGTCTAGACAATCAGGATCCATGTCACGGCACACAATGTATACGAACTTCTGATTTACTTCTAAGATGGAACTTCATCATAAAGTAATTTTTGTCATCCCACGCTACTAAATCTTTCTATATACAGTAGTGTAGTTTGTTTAAGCTATGCATACAGTTTTATATTTCCTAAAATCTGCTTACGGAATTTAATTCGTAAAAATTAAACTTGTAAATAAAATTGAAATAATATCGAAATAAGAAGTTGTTTTCTAAATATTGAGTGTAAATATACATTTACACTCAATATATTTTTTTTTATTTTGGCTAATTTCCGAAACGGCTAAATCTATTTTGACAGGAAGTTCACTGGCAGGTAACAATTATTATAAACTTACTTGCTGTCCCCGCAAACGTCGTTTTGCCAAATAATAATAGGGGTTGACTGTAGAGGGGTGAAAAGATAATTGGGGGTTGTATGTATTTTTATATACTGTATCTTAAAAAAGTGAAAAAAAAATTTCGTCCAAAAATTTAAGGGTGAACAACCCTTATCACTTAGGGGGATGAAAAGTAAAGATGTTGTCCAATTCTCAGGCCTACTGAATAACTATATAAATTTTCATAAGGTTCGGTCGAGCCGTTTCGGAGGAG
>JAOSYY010025025.1:0-10693 GCA_025727935.1 Hebomoia glaucippe | reverse complement strand
TTTTTAGAGTAAAAACTAAAACTTAAGGGGGCGGCAGCAAAAAAAAAATCAACTTGGGAAATAACGGACACCCTAATGTATACAGACATATCCATATGTGTGTGTATGTATGTATGTATGTATTTTTAAATTGGTAGGTCTACAAACATCAAATTGATCACAGGTATGAGTGTAAAATGATGTACATAATACATTATTTATGTTAATAACAATTCAAGAATCAAATTTAATTGTTACATGAACCAAGAATTGATAATAAATTTGAACCATGTAATAATATTTTAGTTATTAGTAAGTATTTCTAGACCTGAATTGGTTATTGTATGCTGAAAATTCAAAAAAATATATACAATAAATAACAATAAATGACCAAGGAATTATGTGATATGAACTTACCATTATATATATACTAATTATTTAATTCTGGGCCTGATTCGCAGTTTTAAAAATGTAATGTAAATAACTTAAATAAAATATTCTAGTCATTCCTGTTTTAACTTTAGATTGAAATAAGTCAATATTAACTGATATTGGTTTTTCTTATTATAGGCAAAGAATTAAAGACGCTCTCAATGCACAATCTTATGACCAGTTTTTGGAATATGCTAGGCAACAATTTCCAGGTAATGTAGACCAGCAAGCAGTTCTTATACGTCAATTACAGGATCAACATTATCAACAATACATCCAACAATTGGCTGTGGATGAACGGCTAGCAAAATCCAATATTACCTGCAAAGAGGACGAGAAAGAAAATCTTGAAGTGACAAAAGATTGTAACTCAAATGACACTGAAAATATTGTTGATAACAAGTAAGTTATTTTCCTCAAAGTTTATATAAAAGTTTTATACTGTAAGTAATAGCTTTTTGTTTCAAGGGCAATGCAGACTACCGAAAAGACTGAAATAAGTGATGAATCAAGAGGAGAAGATGAAGGAGAATCAGAAATAGATGGTAATTTGTGATATTATTAAATTTTATTGGTACTTTTATCATTATAAAGGAATTCAGGATCTTTAACTCGACCAAATACCTATATGTTTGAGTATTTTTTTCCATTTCTCCTAGGTTTGCATTAAACTCTGCCCACCTACACGAACAAAAAAATTGTTTTCAATAATTGCTAAAGCGGAACTTCTATTAATCTTAATGTGATACAGAGTTTATAAAACAATATTTCTTAACAAATATTTTCATTCTATATTGTAAAGGGTTATATGATACTATTTTGATCATGCATACGTCTGAACTTTATAATTTTGTAGATGGTCTGCCAGCTATAGAAGAAGCTCGAATGTGGATGCGAAGTGAGGTGGAGGAGTTTAAACAATCAGCTAGAGCCAATGGAGGCATGTTGACTGTTGGGCATGGGGAAACAGTTACTGTTCGTGTTCCTACACACATTAGAGCGAGATCTATTTGCTGGGAGTTTGCTACTGACCATTACGATATAGGTATGCAAATGTAGAATTGAAAATCGATCGAAACATTTCTATAATTGCATAGGAATTATTTGAATAATGGAATAACAACACCATTTATGTAGTCAGGCTGTTGATATTTACAAATAAACATTGTTACACTAAGAGCAAAACTAATTTGTGGGACACTCTGCTATAAGTATAATTTAATCTAGGTTTCGGTCTACACTTTGAATGGAGCAAGTCTCCAACATCAGAAGTTACAGTGCATGTGTCAGAGTCTGATGATGATGATGGTGAAGATGATGACGATGCTGATGAAGGTATACACTTAACTTTCTTTTAAATATAATAATTCTTAAGACATTGTAGATGTCCATGATGGGACTCTTTGATATTCCAAAAAATATATTTTGTTACAGAATACACAATTCAAAGCAGCTCAGATCCCGAGGCGGGGTCTGCAAAGAGAGTACTGAACGCGTCACGGCCACTAGTCAGTCTCGTGGTCCCTGTATATAGGCGCGATTGTCACACCGAGGTATACATCTAGGAAATTATTTCCTAATTTTCATCTATACCGATATATTTAATACATTATTGTATATTTTTTTGTTAATATCTTAATTTTTTTAATTTCTAATGTCGAGTGTTTTATACACGTTTTGATAAAAAATATGTAGTTAGAAATGTTATTTAAAAAAATTCCTACATACTTCCGGTTCTCAATAAACCAGATTTCCATATAGTGTTAATATGATTTTAATCCTGATACATTTTCAATTTTATTTTAAGGTGTTGTGTAATATAGTAGATGAAATCAATTTGACATTGGCTATTTATTATATTCATAGATTTTTTATCTTCAGGTATATGCTGGATCTCACACATATCCCGGGGAAGGCGTGTACTTACTAAAATTCGATAACACTTACAGCCTGTGGCGTTCAAAAACTTTATACTACAAAGTTTATTACATTCAATAACGATTGATCAATACTAATATTATCATTAATGTTAAATTAATACTTATTTAATTTATATCCAAAAAATGTTATAGTAAACTATTGCAATAATTCTTTATGAATTTATACTAGTAAAGTACGATGAAGGTTTGAAGTTTTATTTGATTTCAAACAATATTACTATTGAATCAAGTCTATGCTGGAGAATATTTCCTTAAATTCATCCATGACAATAAGCTATTCAAGAACCATGACAGATTTCGTTTAATTTTATTAGTTTGACATGGTATAGATTAAATCAGCAAATATGAAGTAATAAAATGAATATTTGTTATTTTTTTAACATTCCATTACAAATATTTTGCAGCCACATGTTGCCTCAATATAAAATTTACTTATTAAATATGTTATAAACAATTATGTGCGGTATTTTATGTGCCATGAAATGTTATCAGGAACATTATTCTTTAACACAAAAAAGTGAAAATTTACAACATCAAAAGATCAGATACGAAAATGCATGAAACTATAAATTAAGAACATATAATAGATTTTTATTTACATTTTAGTTATAAGGATAAATGTAGAAAGAATTATATATTATATTTTAGTAACGAACGTCTTATAAACTACATCGGTGTTTCTAATTGCCGTTGTTTTAAAGCAAACACCGCGAAACGCTATTTTTCGTCTAAATAAATATACGGCTTAGCCCAAACTGCTTAATTGAATTTTAAGAAGTTAATATGAAGTGAAATTAGATTCGTATTGTGGGAATATGAACTTATATGGTAAGAGAAATGTTCAGATTTCGACTTATTGTAATATCAAGGTTACAGTTTTTTCTCCGGACATGTTAAAGTATACAGTAATTATAACAGAAATCCAAATTAAAACTATTTTGTGTGTGTCAGCTTACTTCCAATACGGCCGGACCTGTTTTGATGGGTCTTTCATTGGTATGTACAAATGAAAAATATAACAGCTATTTATTTCATCGTCATTTTTACATTAAATCAACCTAGGGCAGCGCTAGTCTACAATAAAAATTCATATACTTATATTCTTTGTAGAGTATAATTGCTATTGAATAATAGAGTTAAACTACAGATCTATTAAACATATATATTCTTTGAAAACTAGTCTCATTAGATAGATTTTTTGCATGACTACAGTGTGTTATAACAATATATGTTTAGTTAATGTGGTAATTATAATTTAATAGATATTCTCCGTAGCTTCTTAACTGAAAAAGAAAGTATTATCTCGAAAGCATTTGTTATAATATTATTTTTTAATGTATTCAATGTTATTAATTGAGCAGTTCCTCTGTATTTTGTATAGATATTATATTTTATGTAAAAGTTAACACATTTGATTCTATAGTACTTAAGGCCCGTATTCATAGATGTGACTTAAGTTTGAATCTAGGTTTTTACGAAATAATACGTTTTTTTATTCTATACAAAGTTTTGACATTTTGACAATGCCCAATTATGAGAGTATGATTTGAGTCATGTTTTCGAATATGGACCATTAAATAGTCAAGTAGTTTTAAGAATATATTCGGCGTGTTACTACTATAGGTTTGGTAGAATATAAAGGTGGTCCTTATTCATTTTATTGTTAAGTTGTGTCATTTTTAGACGTTTATTTTTGTCATCTAAAATCATTTAAAGGTATACATTGCATAAAAATTATATAAACCTTAGTTCGAGCGATTATATAATAAAAATGTAGACACATGAGTGGAAAAGTTTTTTATTTAATTTTATTGAGTGTGGATACTAATCTACATATAGCGATTTCTATAAATTAGCATACAGATATAATAACATTATGCTATACATATAACATATGCATATAAATTTAAATCTCAATGAAAATGTGGTAGGTATTATACTACAATATGAATCAAGTTGTTATCGTATACATTTGATTGTTATATAGGTTTTAAGAAGGATTTGATCGAAAGATAAAATAAATAAGTCTGAATTAATTAAGCGTTACCATACTCATAAAGTTAATTTGTCTTCTTACGGACATTATTTGTCTTTTGGATACGAAATACTGTAAACAGACAAAAATAACATTAATAATTTAAAGAAACCACCCAATACAGCTTTCTTTATTTTAAAGTATATCTGAGAACCAACATGAGTAATACATTCGTAACTTTATTATCTATGTTGTTCGCAAAAACTAAACAGTCATATGTTTTTTGAGTGTTCTAGTTGTTGTCATTTGTCAAATGGCCGAGCGAATGTCAAACCAATTAAAAATTCAAAATTGTTTAAATTTTTCACATTTTGTGATTGTGTGTGACAGTGATGTGACAGCTATGTTTTTGTTTTTTTTTTTAATTAAAATTTAAAATTTGATTTCAAAATGTTGCAAAATTTTATATTGAAGGGGTTTCAAGTTAAAATACCAAGTGGAACAATCAAGTTTTTTAATAAGGTACCTATTCATACTCGACCTTGTAGACACTGTAGAACCAGGTTATATTCTAGTCAGAAAATTCAAGTCTTACCAAATTATTTTGAAAGAACATTACTTAGCAGAAATAACATTTATATTATAAAAGCAAGATGCTATACAAGTGAAGTGGACGCTCAAAAGAAAAATGGTCAGATCGAGACTATAAAAGATAAAACTGTGATAACTACTAATGTAAAGTTAAAGTCATCTGAGTTAAAAAGATTGTTTACTTTAGCTGCTCCTGAGAAATGGACCCTTACAGGTAACTAAATGCCTTTTTTAAATCTCTTTCTGGTATTTATTTGATTAATAGTAGTTATGATAATGGTCTGAAATACTATAACTGTATAATATCGTAGATTAAATATAAACAAAACTTATTTTATTATGATGTGGCTGTGTAGGTTGAGGTACTGAGAAATAATTTGGTTATCTATCATTAAAGTAAGGTTTAGGATTAAATCATTACTCATTGTTGTCTCATTCCATTAATGCTAATATAATTCTGTTAGAGTTCATAATTATAAATTATTACTGTCTATTTGATATAACTGTCAATTTTCTTTTCATACTGTTAAACAAAATTCAAATTATAAAATAAATTACTGTAAAGATTTTATGCTATTTCAGGTGCCATATGCTTTCTAATAATTTCATCAAGTGTGACCATGGCTGTACCATTCTCACTAGGAAAGGTTTTAGATATAATTTATGATACAACAAGCGATTTAGGAGCTGCCAGGGAGAAACTCGATTCTCTGTGTCTGATGCTTTGTGGTGTATTTCTTCTCGGTGGACTATGTAACTTTGGACGAGTTTACTTGATGTCAATATCTGGTAAAAGATGGTATATTTTTACACCTAACTTATGAATATTCAAAGCAATATTAGCAAAATTGTTTGAAACCTAAATTCTGTTACTCATTATGGAAAAAAATATGTTAAATATTTTTGAAATAGTACCTGCTTTACCATATATGTATTGCACTTGGATTTTAATATTTTTATATAACCACATTTTTTTGTCAGCATTCCTCTTTGGGCATATACAACTGGTTATATCAGTTCCTGAACTGTCATTACATATTCAGAATATATTACAGTATGATCTGGTATTTAAATACATCATACTTGTGGGTATTACTATGACGGTTCTTACTGAATAAATGCTTTTTATTTGTTTTAATTTAAAAAAAACCTTAAATTTCTTTATTTAACAATTAAAATATGTTCATAGGCCTTAGTGTATTAAGTAGTATACTCCATAAAGCCAGTTTTAAGAATAAGACCAGAGTATATTTAAAAAATTGTATTACAAAATTTTTAGGTCTAAGTACCTTCATTAATTTTGGAATAGAATTTTTGGGACAATCTAGATTAATAGATAACAGTTAATATACTAAACTTTAATGCTATTTATTCATATACACATTAAAACTGGCTTCATAAGTTAAAACACTCATTAGGCTTATGAAATTTGTTATGAATATGACGGATAACCATTATATTAAAGAAATAAGCTAATGCAACCTATGCCTATGCAAAAAATGATTTCTATTTTATATATTTAGTGTATTTAAAGAAATATTAAATTCCTGATTAGTTTAAATGTTCTGACTAGTCTTGGGAAGGGCTATTAAGAAATTAATTAAGTAAAATTTTAAACTAATATTTACTTAACATAGTTGAACTTTTCTAATGAAGCATTAAAAATATTCACAAATGAAATATATAGTCTACCTAAGTGGTTCAATACATTTCAAAATATAATTCTTGGAAAAAAATTTCAAGGTTAAAAAGTAAACCAACAAGTTTTTGCAAAAATACAAAATCATGTTACATCTCAAGCTACATAATACATTAAAATTTTAATTAATATTCACAACCTTATCTGTTTATGCGATAAATACAAGCCACTTAATTTATATTATAGTGATACTGTCTTACAGACAACCAATAACAGAAACTGAACATAGATCTACCAAGTCTAGGTTTAAATGTTCTTAAACACTCATTTATTGAATACTAGTTTTGTATATTTTAACTGCAACAAAATATGTTACAATGTATTTTGAATATTGCAAAAATAATTTTTTGCTTCTTGTATGTAATTATAATTTTGTCATCCAATAAACTATAACTAAATTGAGACAATGGTTTTCAAACATATTTCGTTTTAGGTCAAAGAATGACACAGGCACTCCGTAAACAGGTGTTTGGAGCAATAATGCGACAAGAGACGCAATGGTTTGGAAAGAATTCAACTGGAGAGTTAGTTAATAGGTTATCAGCAGACACCCAGCTTGTTGGACGAAATTTAAGTCAAAACGTTAGTGATGGTTTGCGATCTTTCTTCATGGTTGGAGCCGGAACGGGCATGATGGTAGCGCATTTTTTATATCACTTTAATTTATTATATAGATTCCGACACTGGCTAACCAGCCAGCATCTGCAAGATATTACGTTTCACTAAGGAATTTTAGCTTTACTCGTCATGATGTTATAATGCGAAGTGTAGTCGACTTATGTTTATGTATAAAAAGGTGTTGATTTTAGAATTTATAAATGAATTCGTTAAATTCGTAATTTTGATGCATACTACAGATCGCCCGATGTTCGATTTTCTAGTATAATTGATTAACTCATGCACAATTCCTTTTGTAAAAGTGGGAGATACATTATATTTTTTATAAGCGGTGCCCCGCGATTTCGCCCGGTGATTTCAATGACGGCGATGAAATAAAAACATCGTGTAACGTTTTATTTTACGTAACTAGATGTAATATAGTTAAAATATATACGAAAAAATAACTTAATAAAGCACGAGTTTTTAGTACTGGATATTTATAAGTACATATTTTTTTATTTACGATCGTCTTAATATATTTCAGTTTTATATGTCGCCATCTCTAGCACTCATAGGTTTGTGCGTGGTGCCACCCGTATCGGTTTTAGCGGTTATGTATGGACGTTTCGTTCGAAGTATCACAAGGCAATTGCAGGATACTTTGGCTGAAACGAGTGAGGTATGGTCCTAAAACAGTCCTATATCTAAACTATTGTATATTTAGGATAGTAGTATACTAAAAAGACCTATTGTATATTTAGTTCACATCGGGGTAGGGCAATATTTTTTATCAGCAGGCGTTTAAATTTTCATTACACTAAATAAAAAGTTAAGACTTATTAATAACTTTTATGAGTTCAAAAAATATAATATGCTATAATATATACAGTAATATTTAAATGCTACTGGTATTTTGAATCTAGATTTTTGTGAAACGGCTTTTGCCTATTAATATTTTTTCTACGTATTGTTTTTAGTACGAGCTAGCATAAAAAATTTAATAATATCATATTTCTAATTTGTATAATTATCAGCATGTTTATCTGAATTAAATTACTTTGGTAATAATACAAACATCCGACACTTTTTTAGTTATTTAAAAAAACAGTTTGCTTAATAGCGCTATTTTACATATGAAAAGATTAGCTACGGTAACAAGGTAAAAAGGTTATCTATGATAGATTAGAAGCCGACTTTTTTGCACAAGGTGGTAAATGAAATCTGTACTAAATTAGGGATAGTTACTAAAATTCCAATAATGTAACCCAAGGTATGAAACTCGAAATGAACACGAGCGTAGCTGCTGGCAGAAATATCAAGGTTTTATTAAATTCAAATTCTATACCTAGGCTGGCTATCTAACCAAAAAATAGCATTGTTATGGTGAGCAAGTATTTTATGTTTTACAGTTGGCTGAGGAAAAAATATCAAATATTAAAACAGTGAAAGCTTTTAGTAAAGAACAAAGAGAATGTGGATCATACGCACAGAGAATTGAGAACTTGTTGAAATTAGCGTATAAGGAGTCACTGGCGGTCGGGAGTTTTTATGGATTGGTAAGATATTCGTAACCACAGTATGACAAACGGTCGCCGTAAAGAATTTAAAATTATTTATTATATACTATCTTTATTACTATAAAGGTTGCTAGTTAATGGCTAAATAATTATTTTTGTTTCCTATGGTATTAAAAGGAATTTGTGTAAAACCATCTGCGGTTGATTAAGAAAGAGCGATAGAACACAAAAACGTGTTCTTATTTGTTCGTCAGTCTGTATGTACAGGCTAATCCCCTAAAATACTTAACGGATTTTGTTTCAATCGCGTTTAAACTAGTTGATTGAGTGTATCCAAAGCGTAGTATTTGTTTTTTCCCTCAATCTTTTATACATTTATAATAAATCAGTAGCTATCGCGTGTCTGTACATTCGACATACATGACCGCGAGTGAAGCCGCTGGCAACAGCTAGTTTAATAATTAATCGTGTAATATATGGCTTACTTATTCCGTTAGTGTATTTTATCTAAATCTGCAAGTGCCACAGAATTCTTTTTATTAAATTTTTATTTGATTTTTTTCAGACAGGTTTATCTGGCAATACGATTATAATTTTGGTTCTGTATTACGGCGGAGGGATGGTGGCTACAGAACAGCTGACCGTAGGAAACCTTACCTCTTTCTTACTGTATGCTGCCTATGTGGGTATTAGTATTGGGGGCTTGAGTAGTTTCTATACTGAAATGAATAAAGGAATTGGCGCCGCGACTAGACTCTGGGAAATTGTTGACAGGGAGCCAAAAATACCTGTTTCGGGTACGTATTTTAACCCAAATTGGCGTTGATAAGTTATATTAAACTTATAGGGATATTAGTCATTCAAAAGTTTATATCAACTTGTTATTAAGGTATATACGGCAAAATTGACATTTTGTCATATAAGCCTTAATAAATAAACCTGTTTGAGATATGTAGATACAATAGTCGAGATAAACATATATTAAATTTTATAATGTTTTAAATATATTTAAACTGTGGTCAAAAGATTTTGAGACATATATCAATGTATATTAGGTTTAAGTACCGTTGTTAGAATTTTAACATCAATATGGTGACTAACGTCACCTATGAACACCTCCAAAACATTCCAAGGGGTCATAGAGATGCGTTGCCAGTCTTAAGATCTTAGGTATAAAATATTATTAATTATATATTCAACGACTTTTCTTTTGCACTTTAGTGTTAATGATAAAAGGTATAGTTTTTTTTATGATGTAAAACTTGCCTTTAACCATAGCTTTTGAAAAAATCTCGACGTATAGTCAACTTATATAATATTACAGGAGGTCTTAGACCAGTAGAACGGCCTAGGGGCGAAATAGTCATAGAAAACGTAACCTACAATTACGGGGGTGCTCCATTATTAAAAGGACTTGATTTGCATCTTTTACCCGGAAAGTCAGTGGCTTTAGTGGGTAGATCTGGCTGTGGAAAGAGTACAATAGCATCTCTAATACTTAGGCTATATGATCCTGAACATGGAAGGATATTACTGGATGGTGTCGATATAAGAAAATTAGATCCTGTTTGGCTAAGAAGTCACATTGGATTTGTTAGTCAAGTGAGTATTTTGAAGTGGATGCTGAAGCATAGCATACGCGATTATTTTTTTTTTACGATATTTTTCCTCTTCTCTATGCAATTTTTTTATCTACACGCCCCTAATCGTAACATGTTATTTACAATTACCAATGATTATTTCATATAAGGCGAGTTAATAGAAAATTTTACATACTGATTTTTGTAACACAAGCTACTTGTATGACCGTTGTTATATATTAAACTAGCTAACCCGGCGAACTTCGTACCGCCTAACAGTCAATGAATGTCGTGTTACCTTTATGCTGAACTAATTTATGCTTTGATGAACGTAATACAATGATACAAAATAATATTAATATAGATAGAAACATAAAAGT
>JAOSYY010025023.1:0-10701 GCA_025727935.1 Hebomoia glaucippe | reverse complement strand
AAGTAATCAGATGCCATTATTCTTAACATCCCACGATGTTGGTAACAATTCGTGGCCTCAACTGGCAATAAAAGCCGGAAACATTTCATAATAAATAATCTCAAATTCTTCTTATATAGACGATTGTTATTTCGTATACATTTAGAATATCTGTAATTATAAATAATTATGTATTCGTCCGTCATATGTACAGTACGTGTAATCTTAATGTGCTTCCGATACTGAATACTAAATAGTTGTTTCATAATAATGATGGGCGTTTGTAAATTTTTGGGACAAGGCTATTATTTAATAAGAATACGTGTATTGCCAAATATCTCCCTTCCGCCTTTTTGCTCTTTATTCAGTGCTTTATAAAAAGTGTTACAGTGATCGGATTTGGTTCAAATGCGCCGTCTTCTTCGATAATCTGTTTCCGTCTAGACGGCAACTTCATAATAAATCGTAGAAGCCCTTATTTGCGAAGAACTCGGACAGCCACTTTTCACGAGCCTTTTTTGAGCTCAACTTTACACTACTAACGGCGTTCACCATGGAAAGGAACAGGTGGTAATCACTTGCCGTTATATCCGTCCTGTATGGTGGGTGCGAAATCCTCCCATCCTAGATATTATGAGGATCAAATAGTATTCAATGAAGTAAACATGCACTAGTTTCGTTTCTGGAGAATTCGCGCAATCGTAGATATCTCAGAATTATTGTTATAAAATACTAGCTGTCACTGCATTTAGGGATGAAAAATTGGAGTGGTATTTTTATGTGCTGTATCATAAAAAAAATGGAAAGAAAATATGTTGTCAAAAAAATAAGAAAAACATTTAGGGGTGGACCTATAACATTTAGGGGGATGAAAAATAGATAGTAGGTGATTCTCAGAGCTACTGAATATGCATAAAAAATTTCATAAGAATCGATCGAGCCGTTTCGGAGGAATATGGGAACGAACATTGTGACACGAGAATTTTATATATTAGATATAAAAATTTAAGTTTGTATGTTTGTCCTCCATATATTTATTAACTATTGTAACTTGTTATCTAACTGGTGAACATTACCATCATTATTTAAATAATATATTCTTTAAGACTTTATTTGAAATATTCAAAAATCCAGTATTCTTTTTTTCTCTTTGGTTATTGAATATCAATTTATTTCTAGGTGGCTACTCAGTCGAACATGTGGATAAAGTATGCGTTTCTCTCCGGAAGGAGTACGGTAAATGTGTCAAAATCGCTGGACTTTTGGGAAGACCAGACATGCTTTTCGTATTTGATGCTGGAGAGGTTGAAAGGGTGTTCCGAAGTGAAGATACAGCGCCACATAGGTAATTTACTTTGCTAATCTTTGTGTGAAGACAAAACAGTACAGTTGGAGGGCTATGTACCTTAGCGGTCGGATACAGCAACTGCGACGCCAGAGCACTCGAACTCGGAAGGCAGTTGCATTTTGAAAATATGTGATATATGTTGTGCCTCGGGTACGGGCTGTCTGTGTGTACGAGTGTTAAAACACAGGCATTGCGATTATTAAATGTGTTGGGAGGAGCAAATAATAAATTATAAGTTCCGCCCGGTTCACGTACGAGCGACCATAGATGGAAAAGTTGCTGTGCGCGTTTTGATTTCAGTCTGAATTTCTGAATATTCGAAAATAAATAAATAAGGCCGACAGCAGAACCTCACTAAAAATGACAATATATGTAATATGGCTAAGGCTTTAAGGTTGGCAAAATATGCTTAGGTATTAAAAAGTCGCTTGCTAGAAATATATAATGAATGATTAAAATTATCAGTTTCTTGTGTTTTCAGACCATCAATGCCTTCCCTAAATTATTATAAGCACACGTTAAGAAAGGACTTTTTTGGAGCCGAAAAGGACTGCGCGGGAGTAATCGCTGTGTAAGTTAATATAAAAATCCTTAAAAAATTAAAAATGTAACACGCCTCAGTTTAAAATTTGTAAACACTACCCATATATACTTTGTGTCCTAATCTTAAATCTAACCAATATTATCAGTGCGAATGTCATATTGCTTGTGATGAATTTTTTGTATTCCTATAGAAAGGAACATGGCGATGCATGTTTACTAGATTTTGTTCATTACAAACAACTAATTAAGCTAGTTGGAAGTATTAAAGAAAAAAAGGAAGATAAAAAGTTGAGATTTAATACAAATAAAATGATATCTGTATCTCCTCATTTGTAACAGGCGTCTTTGTCCGTAGTCATGGGGATTCCTGGGCTGCGTTTCGTACAAAAGTGTCTAGAGTAGCTTTAAGCGCAGGCGCAGCCGCTCAATATACGGAACAAGTCGCTGAAGTTGCAGACTGCTTTATTAAAAGGTTAAATATTCTAAAATTCTATACAATGGTCTAATATCTTTTGCTATATCTGTAATTAACAGACGATCTCTTATGAACTTGGCGGTAATAAAATGTCAGAAAAACTGAGATCATTAACCATTAAATGATGTCTTTTCGACTTATTTATTTTTATTTCGATCATTAATTCATATCAGTATTAAAAAAAATTAAAACCTGTATTTCTCTAAATCGAACAAAACAGCGCTTTTGTTTTGTTCATCGCTTACTGTTAAAATCGCAAAAATTAAACATTGAATAACTTCGACAATCTCATAAGGTACTTCGTTAATATGATTGAAAACATTATTATTCTTTTTAGGATTCGAGAAATACGAGATGTTAACTTGGAGACTCCGGACAATTTTTTGAATGAGATACACAAATGGTCATTGGAATGTAAGTACTGATTTCTTGCAATTATAAATGTAGAACAGTAGCAAGGAATTAGCATTGGGACTGTGTAAAACAATTAAGATCTTAGATACCACTGGATGGGATACGAAAACGTATTATTATTTCCATTTTTTCTTTCATCCTCCATCTGCGTAATCACGCCTTTTGTAAATATACCACGTACTTCGACTTATATTTATAATTTTCTTATTATTTATGTAAAACTTTTACATAACCAAAATATATAACAGAATATTATTACACGCTCTTTATTAGCTTCACCTGTATGTTTTTTGTAATTGACTGCTTTCAACTCGGTTTTGACCAACTTTAATCGGCAGATTTATTTTTATCTTCGTACACTTATCAAGGAGCGGTTACAACACAATTTTTCCATATATCTGTTTATTATTGCGCCAAAAAAAAATTAAAAGCTATTAAACGCTTTTTAGGTGCATCGAACTAAAAAGTGACAAATATTTTTAATAAATGCAGAAAATAGCAATTAATGAAAAATACAAATATTTCTTAATAAAATACTATTTTTCACATTTTAATCCGATGTATGCGTATATTTTAGTTCTTTTAAATTTTTTTTTATTATCTTTCTCAGCTCTTGGCCTAATAGCTCTTGATACACGACTTGGATGCTTCGAATCTCGCGAAGGTTCAGACAGCCAGCGCCTTATAGATGCAGTTCATACATTCTTTCTCTGCGTAGGAGAATTGGAACTTCGTACTCCCTGGTGGAGGATATACCCTACTGCAATGTTCAGAAGATACGTCGCAGCACTAGATACTATACTCAGGTAGAATTTGTCTTACACTTCCTTTGAATTATATACATAAATAAAATCATTGTCATCATGTGTCATGTAAAGGAATTGTGTAGCAAAACATACGAAGCCGAATTCAAGCGTCGTTTGCCAAACTGGACTTCCAGTCATCACCAGCTTCATTATTATGAACTCAATGTACAATGTAAAAACTCAACATAATACTTCATTATTATTTCGTAATAATTGTTTATGTAGCAAACCACAAGTGTCTTTTTAGTTTAGGTATATGATAAATGAAATAAAAAATACAGATAACCATTTTCAAAATTAGATTATCTTAAAATAGTTATTTGTTTTAGCTAAGATTACGAAAGTTCTCTATTCAGTAGCCCTTAAAAGAAAAAAAAGTCTCTTGAGGAAGAGCATATAAACATATTTTTGTAGCCGTTTGCTTTATACTGTTAATACAAAACGATGTATGCAATGAACATTGTCTTTTCTTAATTAGTATTTTAGTCATCGTCTCCAAATTTAAACCTGACATTTTTAATACTACTCGTAAATAATTTTACGTCTAACGTACAACGGTTCATTTACTTTAAAATTTAACTTTAAAAATTATTTTTGGGCCATAACTAACATTTTCTAGATTTAGTAGTGTTTTAAGGATTTTTTCGCTCTTTATAATAATAAATATCATCCTGAATTTCAGCGTAACCTTGAGTCACGTGGAAAAGGCGTTATCAACATGTGAAAATGGCAATAAATCACTGCTCCAAGACCTTGTGAGCGCGGCTGGCTCCCGAGTAGCCGCTGTTGCATCCCTGGACATGTTTCTCGTGGGTATTGATACGGTATGTATCCTTACTTCATGAATAAAGGCCTTAATAAACAAACAAATGTGACAAGCACCGTGATATCTCTCGATATTTACACAGCTACTGATAACAATTTGTTGAATGAGTTTAAATAGTTAAAAAATCCTAAAACTTGCACTTCAAGTTACCGATATAACATATAGTATACATATACAAACATATAATCACGCGCTTTTCCCGGAGGGGTAGGTCCATACTAAAGCTTTCCACTTGCTACCTCACAAACTCCTTTCGCGTTCTCTACTCCCATTAATGCTTTCATGCACGCTTTTATATACATATACAGTAGTATGTAATAATTTCTGTATTTTTATGTAAGTTGCCTGATTTCAGACGTCAAACGCTGTAGCTTCAACGTTATATCAGTTGTCCTCACGACCGGAAGTACAGGAGAGATTACATAATGAAATCAGTAATGTTTTGCAAGGACGGCAGTTGAAGCCTGGTGATATTAACCAAATGCCCTATTTAAAGTCCTGTGTTAAAGAAGTTTTGAGGTAACCTTTACACCAAATAAAATCTCATACTGTAATACGCCTTTTTTATGTGATAGCAAGGCAAACGAGCATACAGTTCGAGGGTATTCAGAAATTCATAGACTGAAATCGAAACGCGCATAGCACTTCACGACATTTTCATCTATGAATGGTGGTACGTGACCCGAACGGAACTTATAAATTATTAGGAGTTCTTCCCATCACATTTAATACTCGAAATGGCTGTTTATTTGACACTCGTCCGGTCACAGGCAGAACACAACACAAAAATATTTTCTTTGCGTGTAAATAAATTAGGTAAGGATAGCCTAGGTTCCATGTTTCATAGATGGAAATGTTGTGAAATGCAAAATGCTGTTCCTTTAGTATTTATATGAGTTATAGAATGGGTACTTTCCGATTTCAACCGCTGTTATAATTACCTGTATAATGTTTCGCTGTTATAATTACCTAATTATCCCTCCAAAATAATCTAACTAGGTTGACTAATGATATCCTGTAGCTAAGCTGTTAGCTATAACCAGGAAAGCCATGTAATGTACATATTTGCTTTCTAGAAATTTTTAATAAACATTATTTTTGACTTGTTACTGACACTTTTCGATAAATAATTAATTTTCAAGATTGTACCCAGTGGTGATTGGCAATGGAAGGCAATTAACCAAAGATACTGTGATATGTGGTTACAGAATTCCAAAAGGTGTAAGTAATATAAATTTAAAACATTACTTAAAGAATTATAGATTAAATTTAATTTGATAAGGAAACTGAAATTGAAATTGAACTAGCTAAAATTTAGGTATATATTTGTGACAAACATTTTAAAAAAGTCTATAATTTTTTTTATCAAGTAAATTAATTAATTTAATGGATGTCGAGCCAATTTTGATTATTGGTCCATATATATTACAAGTACATGCAAAAAGATATATTTCCTGAAGTTTTAATATCTTTAAATCTTACAGACTCAAGTTATATTTCAACATTACGTAATGGGAAACAGCGAAGAATACTTCACGAATGCAAAAAAATTCCTTCCTGAACGCTGGATGCAAAAATCATCGCAAAAGCACCCATTCGCGTCTTTGCCTTTCGGCTTTGGCAGGCGGATGTGTTTAGGTCGCAGATTTGCCGAACTTGAAATGCATGTTATGATTTGCAAGGTACTTCCCTATTTAAAATCTACAAAATAATTATGTTTTTAATTCAAATTAAGTCTATTAATTATTTTATACCGTATTTTTACTGTCTGTTATCGTAAAAAATATGTTTAGGATTTAAAAAAACAAAATCGAACTTTATATTTTTATAGTATATATTGAGATGTAACTACATAAATTTTAAAGTTTAATTAACAAAACCGGTGAATATAATTTTTTTTATTACAGATTATACAAAATTACAAAATGGAGTATCATCATGAACCCCTAGATTATCACATTCACCCGATGTATACTCCAAATGGACCTTTGAAAATTAAGTTTATTGAACGCTAGAAAATGTATATAAAATAATTAAAAAAATATATTTTATTATTTATATACTCTGTATATAATTTTAGTAATTATTTCTGCATAGCGGAATGTAAAACCTCTTAAAACTATTAATTATGGTATAAGCGTGTCTGATCTGTCTATTCATATTATATTCATAAATTCTACCAGATAAAACATTGTCTATATTTTGCATAATCATTGATTTTGCAATGAAGAGGACTTAAATGTTGAAACTGTTTAATGTGTGGTAATTATTAAATTTAGAATAATCATGTTTAATACTAAAAATACAGGGAAAATTACTTCATATTTAATTTAAAATTAATAAAGATAATAAGACTTTTATTGCAACTCGCTCAGTTAGTATTACAACGTTAAACAAGAATTACCTGAATTTTTTTACCTATATACAATCTGTCAAATAAAAATAATTCTGAAAGACACTTCGTGGTTTTTTTTTTATAATCATTTTTATATATTATACGCAGGCAAACAAGTACATATAATATTCCAGCTGATGGTAAGCGTTTGCTGTTGCTCATGGATACCTCCAGCCCAAGTAGATCTAGGAGCAGCGTTTTCATATTTTAGCCATATTACGTCAGTTACGATTTTATTTTTAATTCGAGTATCCAGAAATTCATGATCTGAAGTCGAAACGCGCACCGCGCTTTTCATAATGTCTACAATGTAAAGCATTGGAGTAAATAATTTTAAAAATATAAACTAAGTATCTGCTCACGATAACTAATAAAACATTTTTGTAGCCTGAAACGATACTATTAATCTCTTATATTGGTACCAACATCGACTAGAATATAAAATAAAAACTAAATTTTCGGCTCGCATCAATATTTTTGAATAATTATATGATCTATATAATGTATTGAAGGCATAATTATTGCAAATCTACTACTCTTTTTCTGGATAATTGGTTTGGACTATTAATAAATCTAATATTGTCATAACTAATAGGGTTCTCTTAAAAATATTATTTTTAAAGTTATACAAATATTCCAATCAGACAACTTATTTCAGTCGTTAAGCTTGACTAAATACATACAAATGATTGTTACATACCTATTTATGTGTTGTGTTAAATTAATATATTCTCAGTTTATTCATATAAAAACTGAAATTTTAGTCCTTATTGAAATTTAAGCAGGGGAAAAAAAACAAATAATTTACATTCATAGAATGTTTTACTTATATTGATTTAATAAGCAATCGCACTTATCACATAATATCATTTGAGTTAGACTATCATTCTCCGATATGATCTTAAATTATACTTCAAAAAAACAATAACAAATTTATAATTTTATATTAGTTTCGTAAAAATATTAAGATATAATTTTCATTTCGAAGTAGTCTGTATAATTTTTACAAATAATCGAGATTTCAGACTATCAAAAGAAATACAATTTATCTTGTTCAGTTGTTATTTAATGTACAAGGAAGAAGTGTTTTTTCTCGTTCGAATACAATATAAAAATATAACAAGAGATTCGAAACAAATACAACGGTAGTCCGATTCTGCGATAGTGAAACGTTACTAATAATTTTAAATGTTTGACAGTTTACAATACCCGTCAAGTGTCAATTGTTACTCTCATGACTGCACATCGGCTCGTAGAATGATAGTTTCACTGTTAATAGTGCAACATGTCTATACAATAGAATGGCCACACATATATTGGCAGTAATTATATTTATTTACAAAAATAAACTGTATCACAAAAATATATAGCTCTATATAAATGTTAAAAAAATATTCTCAGGATTGATTGACTAGTGACAAAAATTATCATTTATGTGTTAACAGATTTTATATACAGTTACCGGAGTTCTGTACTGTTTTCGTTATAATTATGGCACTATTTTATAATTAAAGTTTTGTTTAACATAAATAATAAGTCACCTGAACATATAATAAAGCTAAAGGCAGTGATTGTTCGGCAAAATTGTGTTTATATCACATTTATATCTAATGCCATTCTTGAAAATAAGTGACGTAAATAAGCAAAACAATGAAATATCACACTATCGGAACGAACTGGGTAACTAATTTTAACATAGGCTTACATTATGGGCATTCGTTTGAGTCCTTTGTTTTTGAATACTTAAACGTTTATAAAGGAATATAGTTAATGCTAAAGACAAAACAATGAATAAAGAACCAACAAAGGCACCATAAAGGTAACCTGAACCATTATTGGATACTTCCAGTACATTATCACTAACTGTGCCCAAGTCCCTCACAACTCTTATTTTCGGTTGAGTGCGCGAAAATTCGAACGAACCTGAAAGAAGTATATACTTTAATACATACCTAGTTATTGTGTGCGCGAAATTAATTTAGTTGTAAAGAAATTGTTTGCATTAAGTAAATGTCATGATGCTATAATTTCAATACTTGGCTAAATAATATAGATTTTAAAATAATAATCAACTATTTTAAAAAAATAAGTGTAATCGTTTAATGAGTTAACATGATATTTATGCGCACAACTTTGTTCGCTTACTTTTCAAGAATCTTAATTTTTTCTTGAACCTTTGTGTATATTTAATTGCTTACAATCAATATCAAAATTGGCAATTGATAGTTATAGGTGGAATGAGATTAAGAAATGATTGACAGAAATGCATGTTGTTTAAAATATAAATATACTAATGGGTACATAAAATTCCATTGAAGGGTATGACAGATAAAAAATGATGTTTTAAAATGTATATATATTTCAATAATAATATGATAATAACTATATAATGCATATAAATTTTATGGCCTAAACAATAGTAAGGGGCAGACATTAAGTCTAATTAAAATGTTATCTCCTTCATAGTACAAGTTACACAAAACCTTAAGCTCATTTTGAACATTGCTATATGTATAATAAAAATCCATATAATATTTATACATAAGTACCAAAATTTCATATAATTTAAGAATAGTATTATTAAAAGAATAAAAAGAGATAAACAGTTAAAAGAAAATAATTACAACTTACCAGCATCAAAGAGTGGATCATCATAGTCATCAATATTTTTGGTAGCGACTTTTCCTTTAATAGAAGTTTTTATTTCATTGTCAACTGGTGGTAAATATTCTAGTGGTGGATTTGTACTACTTGGTGCAAATGGTTGAGGACATTTAGGATCCTTAGATCCAGGGTAACAAGAGCTCGGTGTTGATGGACAACGAGAATCAGTGCTACCTGGGAAACATTTGGGCAATTCAGGTGTTGTAGGTTTGGGACAACGTGGGTCGGTACTACCAGGGAAACATCTAGGTGGTTCGGGTGTTGTAGGTTTGGGACAACGTGGGTCACTGCTACCTGGGAAACATCTAAGTGGTTCAGGTGTTGTAGGTTGGGGACAACGTGGGTCACTGCTACCTGGGAAACATCTAGGTGGTTCAGGTGTTGTAGGTTGGGGACAACGTGGGTCACTGCTACCTGGGAAACATCTAGGTGGTTCAGGTGTCGTTGGAGGTAAGTATGTGGCAGGAGTTAATGTTGATGGTTTAATAGGTTGCGGGCATTCCGGGTTTGGTGAACCTGGATAACAAACTGGCTTCTGTGTCGTTGGTTTAGGACAACGTGGATCACTGCTGCCTGGATAACATCTAGGTCCTTCAGGTGTTGTCGGTTTAGGACAACGTGGATCAGTACTTCCAGGGTAACATCTGGGTGATGCAGGAGTTGTAGGTTGCGGACAACGAGGATCACTGCTACCTGGGAAACATCTAGGCGCTTTAGGTGTTGTCGGTTTAGGACAACGAGGATCAGTACTTCCAGGGTAACATCTAGGAGGTGCAGAAGTTGTAGGTTTAGGACAACGTGGATCAGTACTTCCAGGGTAACACCTGGGTGGTGCAGGAGTTGAAAGCTGCGGACAACGTGGATCACTGCTACCTGGGAAACATCTCGGCGCTTTAGGTGTTGTCGGTTGAGGACAACGAGGATCAGAGCTACCTGGGAAACATCTAGGCGCTTCAGGTGTTGTTGGTTTAGGACAACGAGGATCAGTACTTCCAGGGAAACATCTTGGTCTTGCAGGTGTCGTTGGTTTAGGACAACGAGGATCAGAGCTACCAGGGAAACATCTAGGTGGTGCAGGAGTTGTCGGTTGAGGACAACGTGGATCAGAGCTACCAGGGAAACATCTAGGTGCTTCAGGTGTTGTTGGTTTAGGACAACGAGGATCAGTACTTCCAGGGAAGCATTTTGGTGGTGCCGGAGTTGTCGGTTGAGGACAGCGAGGATCAGAGCTACCTGGGAAACATCTAGGTG
>JAOSYY010025020.1:0-10710 GCA_025727935.1 Hebomoia glaucippe | reverse complement strand
TTAGTAAAATTATATGTCAAACAAATTATTTTTTATTTAAATTTGAAAACATAAATCTGCCACCAGACACCCTGTATAAGTTTCATGAATACGAGTCTTGATAATAAGTATAAGTTTCGAAACAGCTAAGTCATTCACAAAACCAACAATTTCCATCGATGGAATATCTGCTTTACATAATGATTTTTACTAGATTGTAGCAGAGTAAGCCAGACCGCTCATTTAAATTTAAAACAGCAGAAGGACGTTTGGGTTGAATGTATATAACTATCTCCTTCGTATTACAGTTAACTACATATAGTATGTAAAATATTACTATCACAATACATACTATAGTTTTGTAAAATGAACTTTACTTTACTTAAACTTTATAATAAAGCAGAAGAGTTTGTTTGTTTGAACGCGCTAATCCCAGGAGGCGCAGGTCGGATTTAAAAAAATCCTTTAGTGATGGATAGTACATTTATTGAGAAAAACTATAGGCTATATTATATTAAAAAATATAGGTATCCTTACAATCCAATCCAAGTCCAATAATGTAACCCAAGAGCGTTATATTGCTCCATCATGTTAGTCCAGCTGTTTTTGTTATCATGCTTCATTGCTGTTTTTTTTTTAGTAAAGTAATGTATTTTATATTAAATTATCGTTTCATTATCTGTACTAACAAAACGGTGCCTAAATAATGCTAATAAAAAGTGTTAAAAACATGTCTTTTTTAATCAGGATCTAATTCTATTCCGTCCCTTCATCAAAGCTGTCGTTAATACTATCACCTATCTCCGTTTTTGGGGGCAGTCCCCAACATCTTGTATATTACTAATACGTTGAACAAATCGAACGTAAGCGTTTTTTTTTTTAAATAATTGTTTATTATTATCAAAAGTAGCGAAGGATATTTTCGAATTTTATATAAAAATGGACACTACAATAAATATAAAAACATAAAAGTCAATTCTGAGAATAAGCGAAACCTTGTAGATCTCAAATTTGAACGTTATTTCCTTTCTGGGTTTTGTCGATAACAGACAGTTTTATGAAGTAATTTTCGCTAGACAATGACTAAATACTAACCTCCGCTTGCCCTGAGCGAAATCTCGAGAACGCCGCGTATGTGGGTGCAACCGCGGAACATTTCCGCGGAGGCAACACTGTCGATCTTGCCTCCCTTGCAGTCACGCTTACACCCGGACACAGGACACGGCTCACACCGCGAATTATGCGCTTCCCCTCTCTGGTAACACACATCTATATTATATACAATCCATAATTTAATAAAAAACGTAAAGGTAGCGCGATTACCAAAAGTAAATAAATATTATAAACAGACCAAAAACTTTCGCAAGCTAACCATAAAACTAATTAATGAGGATACTCTAAACTGGGTTTCAAGATATATTAAGAGAACGAGCACATAACGTTATTTTAAACGAGAAACTCTTGTACGTAAATGTGTAAATATATAATTTAATTTATCTAGAAAACAATTTTATCATTTTGGATACAATTTTGCAACTTCATAAAATGCAAAAAGATATAAGTGCCGCTACTGAACTATGTGGAAAGCAAAACTGTTACTACATAAAGTATCTACTTATAAACAACTTACAAAATTTCAAATCTTATTATTTTTTTGGTAGAATATGCATAATAAACCGAATATACAATTTAACTGTAGCACCTGTTAATTAAGTAATGCACTTTTAATTTACATTCTTTTAAATGAAATCACAATAACAATATTATAAAATAGACATTAACAAGTTTTACAACACTAAAGTTAATTCCCTTAAATAACTTGTGCCTTAAATGGTATATAATTCAATAATTTTTATTAATTAGATGCCATTTAAAAACATAAATAGATATATTTACATAAGCTATTTTCCTTTCAGCATCGTTGTCTAATCCTAAACGTAGCATATATTAAACTTTGAAATAAATAGAAAATTAAACTTAGGATCATTGTTAATATTCTGAATCAACTCTTACTTAAAAATACAATAGCACCTGAAGACGCAATTAATCTTTTATGATTTGCATAATTACAGCGATAATATGGTAATATAATTTAAATATAGATCATAAAATAAATGTAATTATCCTATTAAAATACATAAAAACACAAAAGGTTTGTTTTTAATTAGTCTCATAAATCAAAGAAATAAACTAGAAAGTCGAGTAATGAGAGAACTGACAAGAGATTACTTCTTGAATTCATGTTATAGAGTAATGAGGAGTAGAGTTATTGTTTGGCAGACTACGTATATAAACGAAAATATATCACGAAAATTATGTGATACTCTGAAATATTTTCATATATATTTTTAGCAATTAAATATTCTGTGACCCAGTTGATCCTCAAGCTCGTTTGATCATATCATACGGATCATTTAAAGATAAAACTAGTTATTCGCTGCAAACTCCTAGCTCCACCATCAAATCAAATCCAAGATAGTAAATAATAGGATTATCGTCTAATCTAGACTTATAAATTTTCATTTCGATATTGCAATTACAGGTAGATCAGACTTATCTTTTTAATTACAATGTTATAAAAAATTTATATTATCGCATCATAAAAAAATAATGTTATTCCATCGCTGAAGGTGACTGAATAAGACAAGTGCTCCACACGCTCGTGTATCGATGCCATAAACATTTATGTATAGTGTATACAAATAGTATCAAGTAATATTTATTTAAATTAGCTATTTATAGCATTGCAATTGCAGGTATTTCTTTGGCTACATTCCTATTCCTGGAATGTTACTTTCTCGTAACTTCACATAGAATAATACCAGCATATAACATATAAGCAGAACGGTCGAAACAAGATTAATTATAATTATTTGAACGAGTTTCGCGTTAAAACAAAACTTAATTAGATTTCGCCCTAGACGTGACTCTGTTTCCGAATATAAAAGATTCACGTTCCCATGATAAATAGACTTTGCTAGGATCTGTGTTAAAAATATGGAAATTGTGTCGATGAGAGCAATACAAAGTAACAAGTTTGCTGAGTGATCGTGACTGTGTTTTTAATAATTAGCAAACTAATAATATTATTTAAAGTATAATAATATATCGTATTTAATATATGTATATTATTAGCTAACCCAGCAAATGTCATTTTGCCAAATAAATATATAGGAGTTGATTGTAGAGGGGTAAAAATTTGGGATTGTATATATTTTTATATGTTGTATCACAAAAAAAATACAAAAAGTAAGGTTGGACCACCCTTAACATTTTGGGGGATGAAGAATAGATGTTGTCCAATTCTCAGACTTACTGAATATGTATAAAAAATATCAAAAGAATCGGTTGATCCGTTTCGGAGTAGTTCAACTACGTACACCGTAACCCGAGAATTTTATATATTAGATTAGCGTTTTCAGCCGTAATAATTTTATATATATATTATTTTTAGTGCTGAAATTACAAATTCAGTCATTTGGCAAAAGTGAGCGATATATTTGTATGGCTTTTTATACTTATGTGAGGAATCATATCAATTTCTTTAATAAAAGTATACTGTTACGCCTTATAAAGTTATTCCTTATAAGCTTTTATATGCTTCTAGGAAAAATCTTTTTTTTTTATATTACAGGCAAAGAATAAATTTATATATGAGACTAATTAAATCTGCCAAATTTTTTTATCAACCAATTATTTATTTGTAAATGCTAATTTGAATCGCGGAAAACTCGAATTTGGAATCAATGAACAGCAGGAAAAATACACCTTGTTTCACAATTACGATTATCAATATACCTCTAACGAGAGGGCTTGAGTATTAAAATAAATGACATTTAATTTATCGCTATAAGAAAAACATGCGATTTTTATGATTGCAGAATTAACTTATCGTTTTATTTTAATTACCATATCCTTTAACGTCGTCCTTAACCTATGGATATTTATGATCAAATGCCGGAGAAATGAGTTTAAAACAAACATCTCTATCGGATAGAGCACAAGTAATCGCCATATGCTTATAACGCTTCGTAATCAGTGCAACAAGTTCAGAAATGAGTCTGCCCTATGTTAAAATATACTTACTAGTCTATCTGTGGGAAACTGGGACTTGATTATTAAAATGGTTTATATTGACATGAGCGACAATTTCATATCTGACTAATACTATTATAATTTATGCATAATAATTTGGCCCTCAAAATGTCTGAATTGATTTTAAAGAATTGTGGCACAGAGATGGAGACGGTTATAGGCTACGTTCTTTATCACTGATAATCCTGAATACAACTTGCGTAAAACAGCAGAACATTGCTGCTAACTTCTAAATTTTTTTCAGAACTCAAAACTAACAAACGAAGTGGATTTAGTACTTAGTACTTAGCCAAAATTATATCGCTCTGTCCGTTATTAATTAAATACAACGCTTACCTCCATAAAGCCACTAGGGCACGTGTAAACGCATTTCTCGTTTTGCAAGATCTTGTATGCTTTGATGTTGGGGGCACTCCGGCTGCCATCCGACGTCAATGGGATGGGCATGGATCGGCATTCCTGTTCTGTCACACAACGTCGCGCTAACTGAGAAGAGATATCTTTAATTAACATTCAAATCACTTAACATTTTTTCTTCTTCTTTCCAACCTCCAATATGAAACATCAATATCTCTACTCGTATATGAGCTAACAAACGCACAAAATAACCGCTAAAACAACCTGACGAACGGTACTTAAATCCTTAATTTAAGTATAAACCTCAATAATATAATATTATGACGAAGTTGGAATTAACCATTGTCGTAGTCGTATATGTAAAGTAATATCTGCAGGTTTATTTATATTTAGGATGAATTAAAATAAATAATATTCTATATTAACCGAGGCTTAACTTTAGCAGTTCTTAATATAATAATTACTACACCTGGTAAGTATTGGCAGGACATCGTTCCATGCATGTTCGTTCAGAACCGTAGCGGAAGGAAAAGTTGGCGCATACGTGACAGTCACTGGGCAAGGGACCGTCGCAGCCGCCGAGGCACGTCACGTGACAACACGTGCCGTTACCGGTGCAAGCCCTCCCGCCACAAGAGCTTGGACAATCTGGATAATGACAGTGATAAAAAGCAATAGTTTAAAAACATATTTTTTTAAATGGTCCGCAGAGCTGCCAGGAATATATAGAAATTGTTTTCAGAAACTTTCGATATCGCCTATGCTCCCAAAATCGAAAAATACACTACGTTCCGTTAGGTTCTTTTTGTTTGTTATGCTCCTGTTTTCCCACTCCACTAGGCCAATCGGCAGCTATCCCTAAAATTTTCATGACAACTGCGGTTCTGGAGTGAAAAATGTCGATCCTGAATTGTGTTTTTTTCAAAGAAAGAAAAATTGAGAATATGAAAAAAATAATATAAAAAGATTTATAAAAATTGATTAGGACTTATTTTAAAGGTGAAAAGAAAGAGAAAATTACATTTCAATATATCCGTATTATAGGCATTTCTCATTAAAACCTAACAAAAAACAATAATATTCGATTTTGTTACGGTTTTATTATAGGGATTAAAAAATACAAAGACGTACGACCGATTCGGGGGTCAGAAATATATTCATATTAATTATTTAATTTTTTAAACTTAACTTCGACATTATAGTTTACAATAGAATCAACTTACAATAAATGGGCGCGCAGGGCGAGCTAATTTAAAGTATATGGGCTGTCTCAGGTTCATTTATATACAAGCGCGAGCCCGAGGGTTTGCTTGCATAATATAAAGAGCTAGTAAGTATTATTAAAAATTTAATCAGTTTAAACTTTTATTATAAATATGCGTCGATTTGATGTACAAATAAAATAATTTCAAGTATTTGATATCTTATTGGATTGAAATGTTTAAATTAAGTGCTAGGAACAATCTTTTCTAGGCAATTTATCAAATTTTTCTCTTCATTAAAGCTTTCCTTGTGTAGTGAAGAATACAAAACATATTATCTCAAATGGTGAAGTCGTTCTAATCTCGCTGCTTAGCAACGCACTTTGGGCTTTACTGTTATTTACCGTCTTTTCAATCTTCTTCAGTTATAGTACAAATATATTAATGAAATTACATCAATATTCATGACATAACACGTTACAACATTGTCACCGAAAAATGTCACCCTAAACCTTATAACTTACAAAACTCTTCAGGAAACTTGGCATAAAAACAAGATTTTTACAGAGCACAATTGAGAGTACGTTGAAATTTTATTAAGAGGGTCAATTGTATTGCCCGTGTCGGATACGATACTAGCCTAGCTCTGTATGCCTTCGATGTCGTTTGCATAACAAAAAAGTAAAAGTATATTGGTGATTCGGCGTATTGATCAAGTGACATATTTTATATAAGAACAATTTACAAATATGAATCTTAATGTAAATTTTAATTTATTTTTCTTATCTCAACATTAATCTAATTCAAGTACTTTCTACATGTATCATTCATCTGCTACTTGCAACTGTGAATTCCGTTCTGTTTTGAGTCATCAACAGATAAAGATTAGGTTCATTATCTATTATTGAATGATACAATGCGGAACTTTTTACCTAATTTATATCTATTTAGAACTTTTTAAATTTGTATTTAAATATTCCTTCAATATTTATCTATTCATTATTATTTTTGAAATTATTTTATCCAACTTGAAAGTATTAACGTCATGTATTAGACATTATAATTTTATTATAGATACCAAATTAAGTATTGTGTTATAATATAGGGTGTTTGGGGACTGCTCCGAAAACGAAGACAAGTGAGAGTACTTATAACACCTTTGATAAAGGGATGGAATAAAATTAGATTCTGACTAAAAAAAAAAAATCATATTTATAAAACGTTTTATTAGCGTTTTTCGCTTCATCATGTTAGTCCAGCTGTTTTTGTGTTAGTCATGCTTCATTGCTGGTTCATTTTTTTTTAAGTAAAGTTATGATTTTTTTTCGAAACTATCGTTTTATTTAGCTGTACTTACAAGATGGAGCGTTATAATGTTAATAAAATGTGTTAAAGATATGTATTTTCGTCATGTATCATGTAATATGTCAGGATCCATTTTTTTCCCTCCCTTCATCAAAGGTGTCATAAGTACTATCACTAGTCTTCGTTTTCGGGAGCAGTCCCCAAACACGCTGTATAGGAATTTTACAGAAAATGCCATTAAAGAGGTATCTACTAAGGTTAGTTTTGTAATTCTGTAATTATTTTCTTTTTTACGTGCATATGCGGGTTGTGTGGATTACATTCTGGCTAGTAAATTGGGTCTGCTATTTTGCGTACAAGTAGATAAAGTGTTATGTTTAAGTGAAGATAAGGCTATACCTTTTTTCTGGCAATATTTGTCGTCCCAACAAAGCAATCGTCCAGAAGCATCCGCGGGACACTGCAAGTGTTGCTGCCGATGATCTTCCATGCGGCTTTGGGCATTGGGACAGAGACCACATAGACGTGTATCGTAGTTAAACTGCGAATTTTTTTTTTACAATTTATGCAAATAGACAGGAATGACGTATTGGTGGAATGGAATTTCGGGTATAGGACATCATTAATCAGTAAGGTATTTAGAAAATCGCTAATTTTATCCTGATTTCAGTAGTATACTACATACTATATTACGTAGTATAATATAGAATAAGAGTCATACTCGTCAATTGATAAATATCAAGTAAATATTAAATTCACATCACATTCAGAAACAATCGAAATTTAAATTAAGACAAAAACAACTTCTAAAATTAAAATATTCAGAAACATAAATTAACCTATTTGGTAGAAATTGGAAGATATATTATGAAGTTTTAAATGAAAATGTGTAACCATAAACTTATATGAATTCGATTTTAAACGATTAAATATAACACAAATAAAAATACATAGATAAGTACTTAATAGCAAATATGTTGAAACATTAAATTGAATTGGTTATAAATATTTCATATCAAAAGCATATTACAAGAAAACAACATTCCTCGGACGTTATGTTGGCGATGTGCGAACAACATTCCTCGTACGTGCATAATATAGAGTTCGAAACGGAACTCACAACAAAGCAATCCCACGGTCCGCGGACGAAACGAGTTTCGTTAGGGCGCTGTATCACGCAAGATGGTATTCATAGCTAGCGTTGATTCATGGATCATTGTCAGTCATTGGTCAAATCATTATAGATATTACGACAAGTGCTGATGGTTAAATCATTATCAGATCATAAGAAAATTTATTTAAAATAAGCGAAGACATATTACGATACATTTTTTATTTACCTGTGTAGAGAGAAGAAGAAAATTCCGATACTTATATTTTTTACTAAAGGACATGTGTTTACCCAACCGGATGTTTTTGGTGAAAGCGACTAGACTGAGGGTAGGTCAGGAGGGGGATATAACCGACACTTAAACTACCGCGACTAGGTAGGGCGCTCAAGGGGTGGGACCGACAGTCACCCGGGTGAGTGACACTCGGAATAAGAAATGAAGTTTTCAATGGTGGGGCGGAGTCAGTTGGGTATGCGTTGCGATCGAATGGCTTATAGCCTGTGTAGCGTGTACGACCTTCGTTCGGTCGTCTTCAGGGTCGTGTAACACGTTACGTGCTCTCATCCACCTGGGTTTGTCGGACGGAAACAAGATGTTCGTAATGAGGTGGTTATAACTCTTGCATCAAATTTGCAAAATGTGTTTATATTGTTTTACTATTACGATTAACAATTTTAATATATTACAGTAAAGGAAATTGGATAATGTTTGCTTTTCAGTTTTAAACCCCGATTTAATAAGTGATTAATTCAGATAATCGATGGCGCTGATAAAATATTAGAAGTCATGATGATATTTCAGTTAAATTGTATAACATATGCCACTTTAATATAGGTGTTTAACATAATAGATTGTAAACATAATTACCCTTATGATGTTATTACTTCCATCGGCGACGATCTTCGACCAGTCAATGGTATTCGCATAGCAAAGGCGATCATTGTTTTGAATCCGGACGGCTCCTCTCTCAATTCGAGAAAGTGAACGGAGACCCATGGACTGAAAAAGAAATAATTGCCTCATAACATTTCCTAAAATTATATATAAACCTATAACAGGAAAGAAGGTATGTTATATATTTTTTAATGAAATAATTCTCCTTTTTAATTTTTTATTTAAAAATACAATGCTTGGTATTAATGAATAGGTACATGAATTTAAATAATATTTATCAGGGTCATATTACGGGACGTAGGAAATGAAAAACGTTGGTTATAGTTGTTATTATTATAACAGAAACTTCAAACGGGAGAATACGCGTAAAATATACCTCGAGACCTTCATTGTCAAATATCACGAGGGCGTAATCCTTGAATAGCTGCAAGCCTCGTATTACGGTGAGATTGGGAAACAGGTCGCCCAGGTTGCGTAATGCTCTCAGTCTGTAATAAAGAAATTATTTTACGATTTCCTTACATTTTTATATTTGATATCATAAAAGTACTCGGCGATTTTACCCGACATAAACTTAATAATACATATAATTATATGATATGTAGGTATATACCTACTAGTTGCAAGGATTAAAAGAGCAAAAAAATCTCAATATTTTAATATTTTACAAAATGGTCATTTTTGTGCAAACAGTTACAGTGGCGTAGACGTGTTAAATCAGTTTAATTTTCATTTTTATGATTTTCTAAGACAATAATTAAAAATGGAACTTAAAAAAATTCGTGATTTTTTACGATCACGAGGAAACTCACTGGTAAAACTGAAATTATTGGATTTTTTTTTGGCTTTTCAAGTTTAGTAGTTTTTTTTATTTAGACTTATGAGAACGAGACGATTTAAAACTTTTATATTAAATTGCATAACAACTATATTGACTTCCATATAGATTTAGAAAAATCAAAGCATTTGAAACTATTTCTGCTCCCTAAATTTTAGAGAGTAGAGCATGTAATTAATAAAAACAATTTGAATAACATTGCAATCTATCACACCCAGATAATGCAATAGATCACCTCAACAATAACACTAATGTTAAATCATTACATACATATAATGTAAATAAGTGCAAAAATAAAGAATAACAGCAAACAACATAAGAACACAAGAGAATTAAGTCCATTTGATTGGTCGCACTAATCTTAGGTACAACTGATTCAAATTAAAATATTCTTTCAATAAATGCCTATTTACCTAAAAAGGCTTACACCGCATTACACTACGGCCAATAGGAGCTGATCTCTTAAAGTAATCCAAACACGACCGTGCCTGAATATGTGTTTCCTTTAAGGTTGACTCACTTTTCACTCCTTTTCAATTGTTATCGAAATTTGTATTTTATATATATTTGTATACCTATATATAACGCAATCGAAGTTGCGCGGGTTAGCTAGTTATTTCTTAAATAGCTCTAGAGTAAACATTTTTGTGGGAATATTTCTTGTAAATATATACTTCAATTCCAATACATAATCCAGAGAAGTATTATTATTCTTCACACGTGTGCTAAACAAAAACAATACGTTGCAATAATATAACAACACATACATATACATAAACATTATTTGATAAAGTCATCAAAATTCGTTTTATTTTCATGCAATGCCACGCTACAGATATTAAATATAACAGATGCTGGCAATCTTATGATAATTTTTCAAAAATATTAAAAGGAATATGAGTATTCGATATACCGACATAAGAACTGG
>JAOSYY010025016.1:0-10722 GCA_025727935.1 Hebomoia glaucippe | reverse complement strand
TAATAATAATGCTTACTAATTACAATTTGATATAACAATAACCTTAGCCACAGCAGCGCGTGGCCAGGTCATCTAGTTAAATTATAAGTTCTTGACTTGACCGCGACTATGTGATCCCCTCCTGGCGCCAAAGTTGGATCCGCCTTTGCTTGTAATTCTATGGAAAGGCGACGATCGCCAAATCATTAAACACCCTCAAACTGGGGAACTTTTGTTTTTTTTTTATATTTTTAAATATGTTTTCTCTTCAAAACGTACAATATATTGTCGCCATGTAAACAGGGCGTAATTCACTTTGTGTGGGCTTTTTCATTCCATATTTTAATAGTTCCTATATGTTGTATCCTATAACTTCTGTCGCGATTGTTTTTAATTCTATCCACTATGCCTTTTAAAATAAAAACGATAAATTAGTTAAAAAAATTCATAAATGTATTATTAGTTATAACTAGTTGTTCCAAGCAAAAACCGATTTGTATTTTTTTTAAATAATTAAAGGGGTTATAAGAGAATTAAGATATACAGGATATAATATGATTTATCCGTATATTATCTTGAAAACATAATTGAAAAAAGAGAACCCTACTGATTTCCTTGGCCGTTCTCCTTAGAACAGCCGTCTAAAACAGCCCGTTAACTTAAGCCTTAAGTGGCGTTCAGAAGCGAGGTTTTATATGAATAAATAATTATTGATTGAGGACACCAGTAAAACCAAAAGTCTTGAATATGTTTGGAGTGTGTTCATTTAAAGGGTTTGAAGCATTTATTACAATTTTGGTAGTTAACAGTTTTTAAGTTAACAACTACCGTTTCTAGCAAGCGTGTGACAACTGAACCAAAGCTGGACATCGCCTTTATTACTTTGATTTCCATAAAAAAAGTCAACTGAATTTTAAATTTTTCCGGAGATTTTCCGATAAACCTGGTCCTGACCGTTACGAACACAATAAAAAGTGTTTGCGAAACAACTTCAATCATTTTAAAATAGCGCTCACAGAGTTCCAACAATAGATTTTTATTTATTAAAAAGACTAGCGACGTTCGGCGGTGCTAGCGCCAATAATTTTAAGTATACATTATTTTTAATGTCAATACGATACAAATTATCTGATATAACAAAATTTTCGTTATTCAGTTTTCACCGAAACCTTATCGTACTTAACCTAAACTAAAATAATCGCCTATTTTACCCGGCATAACATCACCTATGAATGTTTTATCAAAGTTAATACAGGCCTTACAAAGATTACAAGGACCAAACGAACAGACAAAAATTTTATAAATTTTCCTTATAATGACGGTATCTATATACTTTCATGTACTTTTAGAACGAAGCTGTTATTTTGATATTAAAGACACTTAAATTTTATTTACTTGCGATTGGTAATACAAATCTTTTTTTTGTCAAACATTAGCAGTCACGTGACGCTCTCTTGAATATTCCATTTAAAGCCGACAGTATTTCGACTAAAGATGTTACTTAAATATTACAAAGAAATTTATTAATTAGTAAAACTATGTACTGGCAACCCTAATCGGGTGCGAGCGAGAGGTCGGCGAGATCGGTTCGCGGAAGAAAGTCAGTTACGTAAGTTGTAGCTATCAACGAAATGCGCCGGCGACTCGCCCATACCGAGACGCCCACGTGCACACGCCTTTATCGAACTTTCGTTTTTTGGCAAATTATTTATTTACTTAGCTTTTGCAGCGGCTTCGCTCACAATCGTATCGTTTTGCCATACATTTCTATTTGTCTTTTTTTGACAACTTTCATCCCCTATTACCTGTTATTGTACGCCTTTGAGGGTAATTTTTTATAAACTAAATGTAATTAACTAAAATAAATAAATACAAAATCTATTTTTAATATAAATTCAAGACGGAGTCTTAGGTCTTATAACTGTTGTAATTGACGTGTTGAAATAAATGCATATCAAAGATTATCTGATACACATAACAGGAACACAATTTTTGAAATTTAATCTATGCATGTCTATTTGTTCCAGTTATCTTCCAAAGGGCTAAACTGGTTTTGATTGAACTTCCACTGGCATATAGGTCATAATTTCATCGAGCTTAATATACTATTATTTTATCATTCGTCATTTAATATATACTTCAGATTACCGCGTAAAATCTCGCTGGTTTTGTTAACACTTAATGAATTTTTCTAGATAAAACTTAGCGGATATAAAGATTATTTAGACAACAAATAGTAGTAGAGTTTTATCACAGTCAAAATACACATGGTAAAGTGATATTCAAGCAGTCTTATAGTAAGGGAATATTGCTTCTTGAAGGAGAGAATGCGTTCCTAGACAGACGCAAACCTAATTTAAAACTTTTCGTATGTGTTTTTGGTCTAAATCAAACTAAAGAGCGCGAGAGAGCTCCGATACGAAGACTTGATATAGAAACTTTTCCCTTTCAATATCCTGAAACTAAATTTTCCTCGAGATATTTCAATAAAATCTTTTACTCATATTTTCACGCGACGTCAAACTATTCCCTCTGCGTTGATAGATTCATGACTAGCTTTTAATCTGGCTTCGCTCGCGTTCGTATCTATTTTGTCATTCACTTCTCTATCTATCACATTATATTTGGACTTTCATCCTCTATTACCTATTGTTATTTTACACCCTCGAGGGTAAAACTTAAGGTCATATTTTTTTATATCAAATCAGCAGCCAAAGAATAAATCTCAATTTTTTCACTCCAAAAATGACCATACTTCCATAAAATTTTTCATCTCGTCGCTTTCAAAAACCCTTTACAACGCTTTTATCGCGTTAAAAATGTCATTTCTCAAGCTCCAGTTAATCTGTGTACCGAATTTCATGTGACAGACAGACAGATGCCTTTGCATTTAAATTATTAGACAGGATAGCGGTTATAACAAACATATAACGCGAGAAATGCATGAAAAATCTTCAAAATTAAAACAGGACATCGCTTAACAGGTCAACTAGTAATTATGTCACTGGGACATTTTAGACAGTCGAGTCAAAAATTAAAAACTCTTTAGCCGTTCCGTCCGCCCAATTTGGTGTATAGATATAACAAAACTATAATTTTTTCAAACAATCTTCCATTAAGCCTCAATAACCTCATCCAAAAGGCTCGCCAGCTCTCGTAGCTATACAAAACGCGCACAATAATGTCTAAAAGATCCAGACGGACTCCATTTTATACGTTTGTGAAATCAGTAGATTTTAATTATTTCACGAACAAGAGATATTGCTTTTAATATTTTCTGCGAATCAAAGGCGTACGTTCCATTAAATCTTATTGAAACGCTGTCAACGCTGTAAGAACGGATTCTCATTACCAATGGACATCGAATAGGTTGCAACCTTGCCCTTTGAGGTGGGTGTAATACACAGCGAATAGCGTAGAAAACACCTTCAAAGCCTTAACAGAAGAATAGGTTGTCGCCTGACAAAGGTTTATTGAAAGTTCTAGACATAATATCTTGTTACTAATTTAAATTATTTTTTTTACTATCTCCTGCTCGCGATCTTGTCGATTTTGTCTACTCATACTTAGTTCACGTAAATTAAGGAAAGTGAAAAGTTAATAGGGTAACATTAATGTTTTTTTTTTCGTACTTATCTTACATCCCGCACTTAAATGAACCGATTAGACATGCTACACACTTAATAAAAGTATTTTAAAAATAAAACAGGTCATTTTCATTTCACTAATAAAATTATTTATAATCAAGAGTACTGATGTAATTTTATAATGATTACTAAAATTTTATTTCATTTTTCTTTGCCAAAATTTCTTAGGCAGACTTCTATTAGTTATTCACAAGTTAACTCTATATATAATAAATCGGTAGACTTAATGTGTCTGTATATGGTTAGACAATTAGAAGTGGTAAAAAAAATCCACTTGAACGCGAGCGAAGTTACGGCAAGAGCTTTTTATACATAAAACAGCTAAACCGATTTTGAAATGATATAAATAACTAAAGTAATGTCGTAATTTAGGCTCATTTTTATTTCATTATTAGCAAAATTCTGTTCAAAACCGCTAGCAGATGCAAAATACAGGAAAGTTGTGAAGCCTTCCACCGTGATTGAATTAATAAAAACTACTTTGTTGATTTAATCTTATACTTCCACGTCATAATTTAATTTAGTAAAAAGTTTCGTGCCGTCGCGTAGACAGACGATGCAGCCATTTCTCGTAGCAATCGTCTTTAGCAATATCAAGCATATCTTATTGCAGGTACAAGCCTGTGACTCGCAAGTTCTATTAGACATTCCAGTTGAGCTTCCGTCCCTCGTTTATTTTTCTTCAATATACTTAGAACTTGTTAATTCCTTTGCACTAAAATTATCCTCCGTGAAATATTATAACTCGAAGAGATATCGCCTTACTCTGCTCCCTGCTGGTTGTAGTCAAAAATAAAAGCAAATAACAGCTTTTTAAAATCGAAATTAAAAGCTGCGTTGAAAGTTTACAGCACTCACCTGGTCCGAAGCGTTCGTGTTCCAAGGAAATAAAAAAGGATGCGATTTGCATCCGTTTTTTATTTCAATGAATTTTCTTTTGTGCCATATATTTTTAATTATTTCTTACATTATATACAGGATGTTTGGGGACTGGTCGAGAAAAAGAAAGACGATAGTACTAATGACACCTTTGATGAAGGAACGGAATAAAATTCGATGTTGACTTAAAAAAAAACACATTTTTAAAACGTTATATTAGCGTTATTTCGCTCCATCATGTTAGTCGAGCTGTTTTTGTTATCATACTTCATTGCTGCTTCTTTGTTTTAATAAAGTAATGTACTTTTTATGAAACTATCGTTTCATTTAGCTGTAATACAAGATGGAGCGTAAATAATGCTAATAAAAAGTATTAAAAAAATTGATCCTGACTAAAAAAGGACATATGTTTTACAATCAGAGGCGCGATAGCGCTCGCCGTGTGTCTGTGACCAGACCAAGGGTGCCCCGCAGGGGGCATCTGCCTCGGCTTGGGCTGCCATATCTTGGGTGGGCGCTTGAAGAGCGGGACGGATGCTCACCCGGGTGAGTGGTACGCGGAACCAGGCACCCCGCCTCCGCCGGCGGGGGCGCATATATCTACTGATCGTGGAGGTGCCCATGGGCGACAGAAATCGCTTAGTATAGGTGAACTGTATGCTCGTTTGCCTTCTTATCACAAAAAAACACATGGTAGCTTAAAGCTTAATACAATTTCAGCGTCAAAGTTAATTCGATTTAGGCTACGAAGCCAACGAACATCAGACAGTGGTAAACTGATTTTCACATAATTAGAAATGACCCCAGTAACAGGTGGCCTAGTTTAGTTTACTATTTTTATACAGACGCCGTTGTTGCGGCTTGTTTAAAGTATATACAGTACAAGGCGAGTACAAGGCTTTAGAAGTTTAGCTTTCAGAAAAATCTTGTGTAAGAAGTTTATTCCGGTTATGATAACACACGTTTTAAAAAATTTATTTACCTGCAGTAGGTTTATTAATTTATAAATAACCTAATGACTACATTTTTTTAATCTACTACGGTTTTTGTAAACTCTGCATAGCGATATTCGATTTAAAGACACACTCCCTACAACACCTAATGACTAGGCTTTGTTTGTTTGTCCTGTTGTCCATTTAAAATTATACTTCCCTCCATTTATCGCCTGAAACGTTGCTATATAGAGTTTAAACTGTATATATTTTTTATTATTTTGAATAATTATTATTTTTCTTAAATAAATATTTAATCACATAAAATTATACTACACGCTAATTTCATATTAAATGTACATTATTTATATTAGTGTATATACAACCACACTGGTATGAGTTTTCGCCGGAGGTTTTTCCGAACCGTTATGATATGTTGGCTTTCAAGAAACGAGGCTTTACCTTTTTGAAAGGCCGGCTAACGTCTCCAAGACCCCTGGTCTTGCGTTAGTCCACGGGCGACGGTAATTACTCGCCGTATGATCATTTATCCCCCTGTATATATATATACTACACATACACACACACAGACACACGCATATATATATAGACAAAAAATTGAAACACTGATTCAAACCGTCAATCTAAGCAACAGTTGCCCACTTCAGTACAAAATACACACCAAATTATCTTTCTAAGCCACTGCAACTAAAATCGTCTCTGTTACGACTCCGTTCAGCTGAATGATTCGCTTATAGGTACCCCTATGAGCCTTAAGATCGTGATATCCATCATGGTCTTTACCTTTGACGTTCTGAGCAAAATATGTAACTATAATATGACTAAGGTCTATCGCGTCTCCTAAATATAATTGAAAGTGTCCATGGGCGATACGAATCGCTGAGTATAATTGAACTGTATGACCGTTTGCCTTCCGAAAGTATAAAAAAAAATATTAAAATATAATACATATTACGACAAAAGTTCCTAATTTGTCCATTCTTTTCAACTAACATTAATTTCTTTCCACATGTATCCTGTTTAAATATAAAACTCTATTCATAATATCGTAACTAATATATCAATTGGTAGTATGAAAGCTTGTTGAAGTATGACGCTGCAGTAAATCTAATACCCATCATAAGCGTCACCTCGTTACGCTAAATCCATTTCAATTTTCAACTAAAGCACTCGGATGCATTAATAAGCTGCCGGTAGCTCTTAACATGGCACGGAGTGATGTAGTCCAAGAGTCAGTTATATAACAAAACAAATTATTTTTTCATGAATCTAACATAACATAACAGATAGTGTTTTATAGAAATTATAAGAATTTGTCTATTTGTCATTCGTGTACAGTAATTCCTATAAATATTATTCTTAACTCAATATTCTATATAGATCATATTTTTTTCTTGTATTTAATATACCATGGTATTTCGGCTTTTGACAATAAATTTTTATAATGACTAATTACTTCAAAACAACAAGTAATTGAAGATTTTGTTAGTTGCATAGCTCATAGCATGTACCTTAGTTGGGAGTTTCTAAAACAAATAAATGATATACTTAATATACAATATAAAATCGTTTTCATACTGTAACAATGATTGGATAATTATGTTCTTAAAGAGTAAAAAAGATATAATAATTTTATTTTTGTGCAATATTTATATACATATAATTTAACGATACAGGGTGTTTTTGGCCTGCTCCCGAAAACAAAAACAGGTAATAGTAATTATGACACCTTCGACGATGGGACGGAAAAAAATTCGATCCTGACTATTAAAAGTCATATTTTTAAAACGTTTTTCACAGTTTTTTACGCTCCACCATGTTTGTGCAGCTAAATGAAGCGACAACTTTATAAAAAATACTGAAAAAAAAACCAGCAACGAAACGCAAATTAGAGCTATTAAAAATATGACTATAGTCAGGATCAAATTTTTTCCGTCCTATCATCTAAGCTGTCATAACTATCATCTGTTTTCGTTTTCGGGAGCAGTCCAAAAACACCTGTAAAAGGCGAGAAAGTTCAGCATTAAGGTTATCTTTTCCTAGTAGAAAGAACAACAGGAAAAAGTTCGCTGTCGTTTTGAGACATGAGCTCTTAGACTATAGATAAATTGCAATCTGTTGCAGAGGCGCAAGCGGAGAGCGCAAGCGCTGGAGGCGGGAAGGCAGCGGCTCCGTGCAAAGTGTGCGGGGACAAAGCTTCCGGCTATCATTACGGCGTCACTTCTTGTGAAGGGTGCAAGGTAAGTGCAACGCTCAACGGCTAACGGCTACGCGCTACGAGTAACGGCGCTACGCGGTGCGTATATTTCCCTATAGAGCTTTTTAAATTTTATTTCTATACCTTTATGATTTCTATTATTCTTTTAGATAATACATTTTATTAAATTTAGATTTCTTTATTCAGTTAATTTTGTTTTATTTAAGTCATCGTAATTTTCAAAGGCGTTATTTATTTTCAGTATATTTTGATACTCACTTTTTTGTTTAAATTTTCGTTGCTTTTTTTTAGATGTAACGTGGTGTAAATTAATTTTATTGAATCTTTGAATTAATTTAGAAATATCGAAGTGTCTTTATCCGCGAAGTTTTCTATTAAAACTTAAATCGCCGTTACTAATTTCACTCTATCCTAAAAATGTATGTGAAAATTAAATATATAGTGTAAATTCTAAATTTATAATAAAAAAAAAGTTACAAAGTTACGGGGAAAATTTTTAAAAGTTTTCATATTAAAATTTTCATATATGTAAAATTAATTTATGACAAGATTAACAATTTCTTAAATTTCTTTTAGTGACGTTTATTGCACATTGTTTCTAAAAGTGAAAACTACTTTAAAATTCGCTAAATAGATCTCTTGTGATTTACAAAATTCTTCTTAATCCTGGAACTTAAATGCTAATATCTCAAGTAGTTAATACCCACTTGAGAGCTGCAATGCCCAATAATTGATGCGTCTGTTTGCTACAAAAGCCTAATTGGCATAATCGGATCTTCACCTATTATGACCATTATATTCGTACAATAAACTTCATGGAATGAAAGCTATTATACGAATCGAATCATAATAAATGCAGATGCATTCATTTTGTACCTATTATTGTTTTAACAATGGATCGCAAGTATCTAACTACGTTTGAGTCTTAAATCTTCGCTAAATTGTATATAATTAGTTAAAATTCTCACTTGTTGTTCATCAAAAGATTGGCAATAAACCTACGTATTAGATATCTTTGTAAACATTAAAAATGACAGTAATTTCTGTTACCGGACACAGACGTTTCAAATTCATTACATGTTCTCATAATAGCCGTGAATCTTGAAATGTAGGCCACTTCCACGTCCTATTCACATCAACTAAATTACTGAAAACCCTATTTGTTATAACGAAACAAGATTTATTAATGCGAAGATTGTAACTGAATTCGGAAACTGAGAATTATTGTATTTTTAAATAAAACTAACTCAGTAAGTAACTGTTAGATAATAAAAATGAAAAATCGTCTCAAACAAACTCTCGAAGAAATAGCAAAGTCTGATTAATTTTCCCTAAGATTTTTAACCGAAGTGTGATAACTTAACCGATAATAAGTGTTTTAAAATGGTGCGTTAAAATTGTCGTGAAATTTAATTTCAATTCATAGAAGAAATAATCTAATAAAACGTTTATGAGAGTAGGTAAAACATAAACATAAAAAAATCAGTAGAAAACGCGTATCTCTGACAAGTAGCTATCTGTTGTTAATAACCCGACGGTTTTAGACAGCCCCGTCTACCAACTATCACTGTTTAATATACAAGCTATGTCAAACTGAAATTATTTTCCTCGCCATCAGTAAAATAACTTTTCAAATAACGCCACTATTACTCAACTCATACGATTTTTCAGGCTCTATAATATTAGCGCCCACTATAGACAAACAAAATAACAAATAAAATATTATAAATAACATTTACTTTGAATTTTTGCGTCTAAAAATATTTTTATAATAAAATAAAATTATAAACCTAACACCGTGTCTCTAGTGTCGTGGCTTCTAAACAAAAAAAACCTATTTTGATTCGGCTTTTTGAAAGCTCACGTGATAATTTGTCCTTTATTTAATATTTATAATTATATCTTATTCATATGGACTCGAGAATGATGAATAAAAAAAAGTTTGAAATGTTTAAAACCAGTAGTTAGACATAATAATCTTAATAGAGTGAAAGTTGTGACTAAAAATATTTTTATAATTAAATAAATTTATAAACCTAACACCGTGTCTCTAGTATCGTAGCTTCTAAACAAATAAACCTATTTTGATTAGGTTTTTTGAAAGATCACGTGATAATTTGTCCTTTATTTAATATTTATAATCATATGAATTATTTAAAACCAGTAGTTAGACAATAATCTTAATAGACTGAGAGTTGTGACAGTTGAATCTATGGCGATTGACTTAAATAATCAACTAACTAAAATTTGAAGCAACATTCATCCTGTTTCTCCAATATTTGCAGTGGAAACATGAAAATTAAACACCGGACGTAAAGTTAGGTAACAGGTTTGTTGGCTTAGATCCTCGGTATTAGACGCTCCGAGCTAAACTATATTTGCTAAGAGGTCGTAACTGAATTACAAGTAGTTAACAATAAAAATAAAACAAACAAATAATACGCTTTTGGTACATCGAATAAAAGAATGAAAAATGTTTTTTAATAATTGGAAAATGTATTATTGTGAAATTAACGTTGGGTGGTGAATATGCGAAAAACGAGACACAAAGCGCTCCACAGATTTTCATTTTCACGTTTGATTTCAAATTATTAAAAATTATTTTTAGTGTTTGTTACATTTAAAATAAAAAAAAATGAAACAAATAATACGTTTTTATGGTGCATACAATAAAAAAGTGAAAGATGATTTTGAAATTGAGTTTTATTTTAAATGTGCCGGTTACACATATGCGTGAAGCTAAAGGAAAAAAAGTTAAAATAGCGCTAAAACTAATTTCATAATTATTACGATTTATAAGATAACATTGTAAAAAAAACTACTATCTGTATGAATCCCGTCCAACGTTCTACTGACAAATTTTCGTATATAAAAGATATGTTTTATTTTTCATATAATATATATATATATATGAACCGCGCCTTTGCCAAATAAATGAAATTTATAAAAATAATAGTAGCGTTATCAAACGGACAGACAGAAAATTAAAAAAAATATATATTTTGTAAACATTCCATTAATATTATTACAATATAGTATAGTATAG
>JAOSYY010025013.1:0-10729 GCA_025727935.1 Hebomoia glaucippe | reverse complement strand
AGCCCCCAATTTTCACCCCTCTACAGTCAACCCCTATTATTATGTGGCAAAACGACGTTTGCGGGGTCAGCTAGTTACATTATATTAAATGATCTCTACCATAGTGGTCGCCAAAAACACATAGATACAAACATATAGTATTTTTGTAATAACTCTAAAATAATATTTGTATTAAACCTCTTTCAATTTTTAGGATAGCGATATTTTCATTTTAGTCGTTTTTAGAAAATTACAAGAACCAATCTCGTAAATAATTTTTTAAATTACAATTTCTGTCTAGACTATATCTTTTACAAAACTTAGCGTTTTCGAAGGAAATCTAGACGACAGATAATGTTGACTTTGAATGACTTTCAGGCACTAGTGGGATATATTGGCAATATTTCTGCTGATATACTCAAAGTCTATACAGGGTGTTTGGAGACTGCTCCCGAATACGAAGACAGGTGATAATACTAATCACACCTTTGATGAAGGACGGAATAAAATTCGATCTTGACTAAAAAAAAATCATATTTTTAAAGCGTTTTATTAGCGTTATTTCGCTCCATCATGTTAGTCCAGCTGTTTGTTTGTTATCATGCTAGTTCTTTTTTTTAGTAATGTATTTTTTATGCAACTATCGTTTCATTTAGCTGTACTTACAAGATGGAGCGTAAATAATGCTAATAAAAAGTGTTAAAAGTATCTTTTAGTCAGGATCGATTTTTGTCTGTCCCTTCACCGTTAGTACTATCACCTGTCTTCGTTTTCGAGAGCAGTCCCCAAACACCATGTATATGGGTTTATCAGTTCATCCAATGTTGAGTAAACACCTTAACAATTTTATTGCTAATTAGGCTAACAATATTGAATTGAGAAGGCTTACTAAATCATTAGTTTCTAACTTAATAGGTTTTATAGACTTTTTGAATGGGCCAAAAAAATCGCAAGAAAATTTCGTGTGAAAGAGAAAATTTGGAAAAGCCGATTCGACGAATACATTTTTTATTACAAATATTTTACGGTTGCGGGAAATTGATGTGTCTATTAAAAGTTTATGGCGTTTCCTTATATCGGCCTCCTTGGCGATAAAGGCCCGCCATGCGTGTTGCCACCACAAAAAATAGTATTCAGTCAACAATTTTTATTGCTCAGTCTTATTCGGGAGATGGGCTTTTTATGGTTTTCATTTTGGAATTTTTCACTTTTCTCATATTTCTATATACTGTCTATTATTATCTGTAACTACTAGAAGACGGCAACACTTTTTAGCTACACCTAAGAGTCGAAATATTGTATTTGTTGAATGTTATAAAAACCCAATTAGTTGTCTGTACCATCATCCAAACTGCAGAATTTCTGCGTTTTCTATTTCATTAGCCTCGTAATGTGAACCGTATTAAAAATATCTTTTCAAAACGAATTTCTATAGACTAAAATATGTACTCTACTGAGTTTATCTGGGTTGCACGTTTATTGAAAAACGAAACGGAGCAAAAGAAAATATTTGGTACTGGCAACCTTAAGAATAACGGTTATTACATCGTGTCACATTTTTAATTATCAAAACGAGATTGGCTTCTATTCTCATAGCTGAAAAGCGAATCGTTTTTATGAAAATTATTTTATTGCGTACCAATTCATTGTTTATTATTGATTATTGTATTTTAAAATTGCTAAACTTACATAAGCTTGAAACACGCTAAAGATCAGTTTTCCGCCAGCGAAGACCCTTCAAAATCGATCTGTCTATTTCGAAACCACAGCCAGATTGACAAAACTGCTATGTCTGGCAAAGTTTAACCTTAATTACTTAAATTTTAGAAATCTGTTAGATCCAATGGGCAAAACTGCTTCATTTCTCTACTAGCTGTGTAATGCCTGTCAGTTCACATATTATTCATATTTTCGTAGAATTAATTTCGTTAAAACTAAGCGCTCTAAATAAAAAATGAATGGGAGCAGACCCGAATGGAATATTACATTTTCTCAGAATTTATGTTTTGAATTATTTTCATACTGCAGTAATGCCAGTATTTTGATTGTACGAGTGTTATCAGATGTATTATCGTGATGTTTCCAAGTACCAGTAGAAGGAAAGTCATTTAAGGAGAATTTACAGAATTGATGGTAAGTTAAAGATTTAAATGTTTAATAAGGCACACCTTAAAAGTTTCTTTGAAAAGCAATGTTGCAAAGGACTTTTACTGACTCAATAAATAGTTTGGCTGTGTCCTGTACGAAGTTGGAAAGGTCGTGAAGTACTGTGCGTTCTAACGTCTGAATTTCCGAATAAAAATAAAAATAATTAACGCCGGTAGCAGAACGTCAGTAATAACTGTTGTAGTATAGCTAACTTAGACTTTTAAGGTTGGCAACGCGTCTCTTAGATCTACTTTTCTTTGAGGAGTCCAAGGGCGGAGTTAATTGCTTGCCACCAAGGTGAAATGATTTCTATATACTTTTATACATAATATACATAATAATTATACCAATGATGTCAATGTTCGTTACGTCACGTGTTCTGAAAAATAAATTGACAATTTTCGTTTTAAATATACACGCTGTTTCGGGACTGCTCCCGAAAACGAAGACAGGTACTTTTGACACGTTTTATGAAGGGACGGAATTAAATTCGAACATGACACAAAAAACATATTTTTAAACGTTTTATTAGCGTTATTTCGTTCGATCATGTTAGTCCAGCTGTTTTTGTTATCATGCTTCATTGCTGGTTCTTTTTTTAGTAATGTATTTTTTATGAAACTATCGTTTCATTTAGCTCTACTTATAAGATGGAGCTTAAATAATGCTAATAAAAAGGTGTAAAAATATGTCCCTTCATCAAAGATGTCATTAGTACCATCACTCGTCTTCGTTGTCGGGAGCAGTCCCCAAACAGCCTGTATATAGGTTAAGGTCTACAAAAACAATTGTACACTCAAACGGAAGATGAGATTTTTGACAGATGGAGGTATCGCAATAAAGCTAAGGGAAAACCTCTATAAAATACATAATGAGCTCAATAAATTGTTTGCGTTTCACGTTCCCTTTTTAAATTATTTTCATTACGTCGCCGTCATAAATATAAGGAAAACAGAGTACAGAGGAGTTTGAAAGGAGGTCTGGCCCTTTATATCGGCCCTAAACATAATGAGGGAGTTGGTGCTTTATATATTGGCGTTCTCACTTTCACACCGTCCGGACAAAGCGACGCGCCAAGGGACAAGAGTGAGCGACGCTTTGTCGTGCGAATTGAAAAAAAAGATTTCTCCGTAAAAAGTTACGGAATCGCTTTAGAAATGTTCGCGATCAGATTCTTTTATGTTTTTATTATTGAAGAAAAACAGTTAAGTAAATATTACCGCTTGTGGAAATCAGGTAGCCAGATGGCTGAAAAGGTTTTAATACATTCCGTGCCCACCACTCGGATCCGAGCGAGCGTGTAATGTGTTTTTTTTTATTAAAATAATAATAATAAAAACATTTATCCATAGTATCCAACATTCATATGTACATAATCAAAATTCGCCTTAAATAGTTTTGGTTCCCAGCTATTTTTAATTTTTTTATAAGCAGGGAATGTTTTAGGATATGTGTATTATGTGTTGTTAATAGTTTTTCCGAAGAAAATTTTTTTAAGACTATGGATGCTACTGTCGTCTACTTGCCTGATAGCTTCCTGAATAAATATTTGTCAATTAATATTATTAGTCTGTGCTTCAAATCTTTTCAATAATTTTCGATGTTTATTACCTTCGTATTTCTCTAAATCGATCATAGAGAAGTATTTCTAGAAAATAATTGCTTATCTTTAATATCTTTATCAAACATTAGTTTATGAAAATACACTTTAACAAGTTTATTGCGTTAGGAGATTTAATTCTCTCATATATTTATTTTCTCAATTAGATTTTTTATAAAATAGTTATAAAAGTATAATACAAAAATAAAAATAGTATAAAAACCTAATCTGGAAGACCATCAGCAGCGGAGCTTGGCCCAAGCTACCGAATGGTTAGGGCCACAGGGGAAGAAGCCTTCTGACAAAACGCGCTGTGGAGTACTGCCTTTTGCATCTGTCCCTTGATCCAACTATCCAGCGAGAGACTTTTAGATGTTGGTCAATCATCTTCGCTATGAGACCGTTCACGCTAACTACTATAGGGACAATGGTCGTCGAATCCACATCCCACAAAGCGATTATCTCATGAGCCAAGCCAAATATTTTCTAAGCTTGTCCTTCTCGGCCTTCGCGAGATTCTTGTCAAGTGGGATGGTGACATCGATGAGAACTATTATTCCTTTTATTAAAACAGTTATCAGCGCATAACTTGCACCACGCGCAAAACTAGCGTCACGACTCCTCCCAGCAAATGGAAATGTCCGTCTGTTTATGGACGCACATGGCCTCACGTCCACTAATATCAGGTGATCGGCTTACCCACAAGGCTTGTTAGAAACTTCACACTCTATTAAGACCGAATAAGTACTTTCTATATACTTTCTATATAAAATCGTTCATTACATAAGTAATACGTTATTTAAACTTTCATCTATAAAATAATACTCGTGATTTGAATTAAATATTTTTGTGTCTATTAATACTGGAACCGTCAGCAATATCGTAATTATTTGAGACCGAACAAAGATTTATGACTACCCTCCACACATATAAATAATATTAAAATGTTTGTAGTGTAAAAAATAATTATAATAGAAACTATGATTTTTTAAATTTATGTCTGTCTGTTATGACTAAATTGGGAAACGCCTGGAACGATTAGACGGGAATTTCACGGGCAGATAAGAATTCTCAATGCGCGTAACAAACTCTATATTTCATCATTAATTTGATCCATAAAATTATCGGGAGCAAAAAATAAAAATGCTCCAATACATAACATAATGATAACACGTGTCATATTCGAATATATCTTGAAGTACATTTAGTTAATGGAAATATACTATGAGTGCTTCTTGGAAATATTTTATCACGGATTCGGTGACTTTGAGCATTTGTTGATACGTTCCCGCCTCGTTCCGTTAGAAACAGACTTTTCGTAGCCGACAAGAATACTTTTATAGTCCGAGTAATGTATCTGTAGCGAATTTCCTTATGAGGAAAATTTATTTCATGTTTTGAATTTTCGTATTTTAATCTCAAATCTAACATTCCACCGGATGCTATATTTTTAAAAGTAAATTTGAAATTTCACTTTGTATTAGTATACAGGTTGTTTGGCGACTGCTCCCGAAACAGAGAGATGATAGTACTAATGACACCTATGATGAAGGGAAAAATTAAATTTGATTTTGGCTAAAAAAATCGTATTATTAATAAGTTGTATTAGCGTTATTTCGCTCCATCATGTTAGTCCAGCTGTTTTTGTTATCATGCTTCATTGCTGGTTCTTTTTTTCAGTAAAGTAATTTTTATGAAACTATCGTTTCATTTAGCTGTACTTACAAGATTGAGCGTAAATAATGCTAATAAAAAGTTTTAAAATATGTCTTTATTGGTCAGGTTTGATTTTTTTCCGTCCCTTCATCACAGGTGTCGTTAGTACTATCAACCATCTTCGTTTTCAGGAGCAGTCCCCAAACATCCTGTATATACATTTTTAATTCCGACATTATTTTTTATAAGAAGTCTTAATAATAAAATCTATGGCTCAAATATTATAAACTGTACAGAAAATTACAAGAAAAATAGAAAATAGTTTTCCAAATAATAGACGAAGAACGTACTGGAATTGTTCAAATATATAGATAAATCAAAGTATAAGAGAACATATTTTAATATTTTTTTAAGATTACATATATTGTGATATTATTCTAAATATCACGGCTGCTATCTATTCCCATAAAGGCAAAAAATAGCAAAACTATTTTTAGCATTTGTCAATGATTTCAAAAATTCTCATTTCATTATAAAAGTACGTGCTAACATCTAAAATGGCTAAGCAACATCCGATCTACGCAGAAGTAATTTTTCAAAGAGAATTAAAAAGATGCAAAGTTAGGTGCTGTTTTCCCATTTATACTTCGAGAGATGTGAAACGACTTAACAAATAGCCTCCCCTTAGCGATAAGAAAAAAAAGCTGTCTCAACTCTGTGGAGAAAGGAAATGCATTAAACTTATTAAAGCATTCACGGGCAGGCTTCCTATCGAGGAGAAAATCGCTCCATAGATCTACGACGAAATGGATACGGCATATTAATTTATTTAATCATTATGCTTTATAAAAAATATAACGTTCTATGTATTTTGTCTTAACAGCTCATATTTCGCGCTATAATATTAGCCACCTGCTAGTGGAGGTGTTGTTAGTCTAGCCGTTTTGTAGATTAGATGAAACAGATAGACAAAAAAATAATTATTTGCAAATTGTGCTTCTGTCACAAGTACGACAGATACTTCAATAAAATTCGTGATTCCTAGAAAAGAAGTCGCTATCAACAAATCGTGCATTTTTTTGGGACTCGAACCCGGTGTTCAGTTCTCAAAATTGCTTTTACAATATGCTCCAAGCAAAACATAATAGTTGTTCATCCAGCTCTTACGGTGAGCATATTGCAAGTCTGTCCTTACTGGTGGCTTTATTCTGTGCCAAATATAACGTCGTGTTGGTTCGATATCCACTTCGTGTGAAATATTGCATTATAATTCTATAAACATGTTTGTACGCCTTTGCGTGTTTGGATCACAATTTGAATGTACATTGTTCAAACTCTCTGCTCTATACAGGATGTTTGGGGACTGCTCCCGAAAACGAAGACAGGTGATAGTACCAATGACACCTTTGATGAAGGGACGGAATAAAATTCGAGCCTGACTAAAACAAAATCATATTTTTAAAACGTTTTATTAGCGTTATTTCGCTCTATCATGTTAGACCAGCTGTTTTTGTTATCATGATACATTGCTGGTTCATTTTCTAGTAAAGTAATGTATTTTTTATGAAACTATAGTTTCATTTATATGTACTTACAAGATGGAGCGTAAATAATGGTAATAAAAAGTTTTAAATACGTCGTTTTTTTAGTCAGGATTGATTTTTTCGATACCTTCATGAAAGGTGTTATTAGTACTATCGCCCATCTTCGTTTTCGGGAGCGGTCCCCAAACACTCTGTATAGTTATTAACTTGCTAATCTTTACACGTGTGTTCGCTCGTCTTATTGTCAACTTTATCAAACAAATGTGGTTGTTGATTGATACAGAAATTATTAACGTAAACTATTAATTTAGTTTAATTCCGATTTTAGTAATGCATACAAACTACCCCTAAAGCCGTGTAAACCATATTAAAGTATGCAAAAGTTTTATAGAAAGTTTAGCATTTCCCTAAGGACCTAAAGGTCGAAGGTTTTTAAAAAGGAAATATCGTATAACCATCTCGATCATTCCATTTAGTACGATATCAAAATTCATCACAATTGAGATCATTTAGCCGTATTAGCATAACAAACAAACATTTATAGCAAATATTGAGCTGCTTAATTGAATGATGACTGAATTATTGAGATAGAAAATAATTCTCACATAAACCAGAGTCCACACCTTTTAATTAGATGACAGACAAGATACAGGCGAAGTTGAGAAAAGTATCAATAACCGAGGCGGGCAACTTGTAAGTAATTATGTGGGTAGTTGTTAAAGTGGGTCAAACTTAGGGGACGCTGAGAGATTGTTATCTTTTGCTTTTAGTGCTCTTACTTAAACAACGTTTTTGTAAGGATTTCGTTGCTTTTTTCGGTTTCGTGTTTGAAGGGTCCATTTCGTCACGCTAGGGCCCCGTGCAAGTCATTTTGTTGTATGATGTTTTTTTTTTATTGTTTCTGAAAATGTGGTTTCTTATATTTGACACCAGTAACTGGACAATGGTTTTGAGGAGGAGCCGCTAGAGACGCTATTTGATACGTTTCGTGTCGGCTTATACGACTTGTTTGACGCATATAGTCAGAGGCCTCATCGGTGTACAGACACACAAAAATGTAGTATCTCGATTGGGCGGACCAAACCCATATAGTTAAAGTCTTCTAGGCTTTAACAATATTAAAAAAATCGTTATTTTTAGTGACGTGACACCATGGGTCTAAGTCTTACAAATACCACAGATACACAAAAATTTTTTTTTTTTAATAAAATCAGTGACAACCCTACGTTCACCTCAAAGCCGATTTTCTCATCGGCTCGTAAACTAATTTAACATTGAACAGTTTAGATCAAAAATAAAACTCACCGTACACGGTTCATAATAGCGATATTTTCCATAAATCCTGTCATGTTTGTCCGGGATAGACTGAACTACTTCACTAATTATGATGAAATTTTGTCGACTTAATTTATAGTTTATTTCTAGCTAGCGTCTACCAGCGACTTCGCTCGCCATCCGGTTAGTTTTAATAACCACCTTGCTAAAAACGCAACTGAAATAATTTTTCAAATCGGACCAGCGGTTCCTGAGATTAGCGCGTTCAAACAAACAAACTCTTCAGCTTTATGGTTATTAGTCAAATGCCTGGTCCGTATAGAACCCGTGCAACTTTGTCTATGACTAAGAAAGATAATCTAGAAATTTCTATAACCATTAAAACTGTTATAGCGAGCTAACCTTAACAGATAGACACGTGTTTTAATAGACTTTTTTTTAGACATTTTCAAGAGTAACAATTCTCTCGTACGTTATTATTGTGTAACTTTAACTGTTTACGCTGCGCACGCGCCGGAAGCTCACAAAACGAATAAATTTTCCTCGTTTTCGCTACATTTCTAATCGATGCTCCGCTGCTATTAAACTATACTGTTTTATTATTTATTTATTGCAAGGATTTGTTAAATTAACAGCAGTAGTTCCTGAGGTTAGCGCGTTCGAACAAACAAAATCTTTTCATTTTAAATCTAAACTGTGAAACAGTGTATGAAAAAAAAACGTTCGTAAAACGTCAGAATTAATTTCACGTTTAAATTTTTGAGGTTTTGAAAGTTTTGTTGGATTTACACTAAGCATGGCGTTAGTCCAGAAATAATCTTCATGCCATTTTTGTGTTTCCGCAGGCCATAAAGGCCACATGGCTTTCGTGCAGCGCATAGAAGAGGGCGATGGCGACCCGGTCTATGAAACGGTGGGTCTAGTAACATTGGAAGACGTCATAGAGGAGATGATTCAAGCGGAGATCGTAGACGAAAGTGACGTCATCAGTGAGTATAGACTAAATTAGTCATATTTTTTTTTTTTGATGACGATGATGAGTAATGATGAAACGAATGTAGATTGTGAGTAACCTTCAGTGAAAGTTTAATTAAAATTAATTGGCAGTTATCTGTTTCGGAGATCGTTCGGAACACAGACAGACAAAATAACAAAACATGTATGCTAATGAGAGTCCCATCAAAATTGGTGCGTCTTTTCGGAGATTATGTGGAAGAAACTTATTTTTTTTTTATTATTTAAGTATATGCCAACGAACGTTAAATTACAATTGGTACGTTCGTTGCCGAGATAAGGGGATCAGACAGTTTTTCTATATTTTTTCTTATATAAATCTCTATTTTCTGATATAAATATGTATATAACATAAGTAGAAAATTAAAAATCTTATCAGAATCGAATCTCTCGTTTAGCTATGTTACTAGTAACAAACATACGGACACGACAAACTAACAACTTTCTATCAAGTCTTTGCCACATAAATATATTGTCGTTAAAAAGTAGGGGATGATTGAAGAGGGATGAAAATTTGGGGTTGTTTGTATTTTTTTATGCTGTATTCTAAAAAATGAAAATAAAAAAATTTGTCTAAAAAAAATTAGAGGTGGACCATCCTTAACATTTTGGGGATGTAAAATAGATGTTGTCCTATTCTCAGACCTACTGAATATAAAATTTCACGAAAATCGGTCGAGCCGTTTCGTAAGAGTAGAATTACAAACACCGTGACACGAGAATTTTATATATTAGACCAGCTGACCCAGCAAACGTCCTTTTGCCACATAAATATCGCGATTAAAAAATGGGGGTTGATGGTAGAGGGGGGGGAAATTTGGGATTGTCTGTATTTTTATACACTGTATCATAAAAAAAAAGAAAAAAAAATTCCAAAAAATAAAAAAAAGACTTGCTTGAACAACCCTTAACATTTTGGGGATGAAAAATAGACGTCCGATTCTCAGATCTACTGAATACGCTTATGAAATTTCACGAAAATCGGTCGAGCCGTTTCGAAGGAGTAGAATTACAAACACCGTGACACGTGAATTTGATATATTCGATTAATGTTATTTGACAATTTCAGCGGATAACAGAACGAAGAAACGCCTCGCTCGTCCACTTAACAAGCTCCACGATATTGCTGCATTTGCTGGCCATCAGCATCAGCGGGTTCACGTTTCCCCCCAATTAGTACTCGCTACCTTCCAGTTCCTTAGCACGAGTAAGTTCAAATCTTTAATGGCTCAAAATTAAGTAAACATTTTCGGAAAGGTATTTCAGACATAGTGTGGACTTAGAAAAAGATACAGGGTGTTTGGGTACCGCTCCCGAAAACGATGACGGGTGATAATACTAATGACACCTTTGAAGGGACGATCCTAACTAAAAAAATACACTTTTAACATTATTTACGCTCCATCTTGTAAGTACAGCTAAATGAAACGATAGTTCCAAAAAAAAGAACCAGCAATGAAGCATGATAACAAAAACAGCTGGACTAACACGATGGAGCGAAATAACGCTAATA
>JAOSYY010025012.1:0-10731 GCA_025727935.1 Hebomoia glaucippe | reverse complement strand
GTTACTCCAGCAAAGACATTATTGAACGTTCATGAAATTTTTCTATTTGAACTTTTAAATTCCATAAAAAAATATTATTTTTTACGTAAAAAGAGTTACATAATATCTAAGGTCTATGATCAGAAGTTGTAAATGATATGAAATTGTTCAGTGACATGAAATGGAACCCCAAATTCCGTGGCATGTCACACTGTAGTTATAACGAAAACAATTACAGTAATTTAGGCTGTATCAAGATACGCTATTTTATCGTCTAATAAAACAGTCCATAGAATTTTCAGTAATTATTTTATACCAATTAAATAACAGAAAATATTTTTGAATGCTCCATTTTCGAAAGAGATATTCGAGTTTCAATTTTAACTCATTTTAATAAACATTTTCTATAGTCTTTTCTCAGTCACAAGATTAAATATTAAACAATTTTATTGTACAGGCTGTTTAAGGACTGCTCCCGAAAACAAAGACGGGTGGTGATAATGACACCGTTGATGAATGGACGGAAAAAATCGATTCTGACTAAAAAAAAACAGGTTTTAACACTTTTTATTAGTATTATTTAAGCTCCATCTTGTAAGTACTGTCTTCATTTTCGCAGTCCCCAAACAATACCTATCGCCCATGGACACCACCAAGACTAGAAGACCTAAAAGATGCGTAGCCAACTTTAAGACCTTAGCCATATTACATAATTTGTTATTTTAGTGACGTTCTGCTGTCGACCTAATTTATTTGTATTTCGAGTGTCCTGTGTTTTTGACACTTGTCCTGCCACAGACAGCCCGTGTTTTCTACGTTTCGTTTATAAGATGCACTCTCTAGTTTTGTTTTCACAACTGTAGACAGTAAGTAGACTGTAATATTATCGTCCTCGCAGCTCCAATAATTAAATAATTTTTTACATCATCGCGTGACTGTGACGACGTTTGTCCGATTATGACTTCTTTGATTCCGAACTGTTTTTAAGTAGCGATAGAAAAGAAAACATACTTTACATATAACATATAGATAGAGAAATTGAAATAATTTTATAGATGAATTTTTAGGTAAATTCTATACGATAATTGGAACAATATCCAACTTCAAAATATAAAAATAAATAAGGCTGAAAGCAGAATGGCAATAAATAACATATTATCAAGCCTTAAAGTTAGCAATGCGTCTCCTAGATGTCCTAGTCTTGATAGTGTCCATGGGCGGCACGAATCGCTTACTATAAGTGAACTATATGCTTGCTTGCCTTCTTATCGTATAATAAAAGATTAATATTCTCTCAGCAATTAAACGACATTGTTAAAATTTAGGATGAGAGCATAATAAAAAAAATATTTTAATATATGCTTATATAATGCTAGATTTTAACCGCGGCTATTCTCGAGTTAAAGTCCAACCATACAGGAATTATTACTGTGAAGACTATCCATTTGTTTATTTCAACTTATTTATATACCAACACCTTTCTTCACCCTACATAAAATAAATAATTTACGATGTTTGAAGCAAATCGAAGGATGTAATAAAAACCTTCTTTTTACCCCTTGCAAGTTTTTACCAAGAAAAGTAGTACTTTACTGTGTCCGTTTTCTCAATACTAAATGCAACGCAATTAATTCAGTATTTTAGGCACAAAATCGCAACAAACTCACTTTTCCATTGTTTTAATGTTAATATTGGTAAATATTTCGTGGCCATGCTTTGGTGTTGGAAAGCTGGTGACTTTTGTGAGAAATCCTCCGAGTTTTAATCCGGGACTACCTCTAGCTATAAAAGTAATATTTTGAACGTTAACAAAACGTTCATACTTAACTCGTAAGTACAGTTACAGTCGCCTCTGCCAAATAATTCATCTTAATTTAAGCGTGGTGTAGTAAATAAGCGGGATAAATGTATGCAAATTGTTGCTTTCTAGAAAATTCATGTGAAGTTGTAATTTTATGTTCATTTCGTATGCAGGCGCCGTTCTTTCAGTGCTTATTATGAACTCATGACTTACCTAGGTCATACTTGGATACCTTACCTTTTAAGTACAGCTTATACAGGTTGTTTGGGGATTGCTCCCGAAAACGAAGACGCCTGATAGTACTAATAACACCTTCGATGAAGGGATGGAAAAAACATCGAACCTGACTAAAACAAGACATATTTTTTACGACTTTTTATTAGCATTATTTACGCTCCATCTTGTAAGTACAGCTAAATAATACGATAGTTTCCTAAAAAATAAAACTTTACTAAAAAAAACCAGCAATGAAGCATGACAACAAAAACAGCCGGTCTAACATGTGCCATCTATTGAACACCTACTCAATTTAGTCAACAGATATTGTCATCTGTTAGAATCGTTTAAAGATAAAAAATAATTTTGAATCCTATTTCTTAAGTTGGAGCACTACTTTTAAATAAAAAAACGTTAACATCGGTTAAGTAGTGTCGGAGTTCATCCCGGACAAACAACGTGACACGTGATTTATATATATAAAATTTAAACATACGTCTGACTTGATTTTAAAGCAGATTACGAGTGACGGCTAGGCCTAATATGTTATTTATACAATCTGATATATCTTATATATAAAATTCTCGTGTCGCGGTGTTTGTGGTTAAAATCCTCCGAAACGGCTTTACCGATTCTCGTGAAATTTTGTGTGAACATTGGGTAGGTCTGAGAATCGGACAACATCTATTTTTCATCCCCCTAAATGTTAAGGGTAATCCACCCCTAAATATTTATTTTTTTATGATGTAACATTAGTAAACACATACAAGACTGTATAAATTATTTATGTGGCAAAACGTGTTTGCGGGGACAGCTAGTGCAAATATAAATCTGTACGTAACTAGACTCCTCCTAAACGGCTGGACCGATTTTGATGAATTTTTTACTTAAGGCGTGCCATCAAATCCGTCGGGTCCGAGATTTTTTTTATGAATGTACTATGATGTACATTAAATGCATTGTACCCGAATATAATATAAAACCTCCTTTCTTTAAACTTCATGTACCCGATGTACATTGTACTAGAAACTAGCAAAAACATAACATTCTCTTAATCTATACATATATAAATCTGTACGTAACTAGACTCCTCCAAAACGGCTGGACTGATTTTGATGAGTTTTTGTATGTACCACGTGCACAGGAAATCCGTCCGATAAATACATTTTTATTCAATTCGGCGTACCTCAAGTGCATCGTTGCAGTCGTTGCAGCAAGCCCAGGCCAGCAGCGACAGCAGACACGGCACCGACAGCACCACGCTCCATAAGGTACTGGTCGGTACATACGAGTCGTGACGGGGGAATTTACAGCCGTCATGAAGTTCTGACGGCTGTATGACGCGGGTGAACGGCGTCATAGACTCCATATAGCTGAATGACGAAAATATGATTTTAAAGGCGGTCGTGACGAAAAGTATTACATGGAGAACTCGGGAGAAATTATATTCCCACCGACGCTGTTGTAAGAATATTTTTCTTAATTATCCTTTTTATAAGTTGATTAACCGGCGTACAGTTCACTTATAAACGATTCCTGTCGCATGTAGACACCTCCAAGATTAGTAGATCTAGAAAATGCCAAGCTTAGGGCCTTAGTCATATTACAACAGTTATCATATAGCAACGTTCTGCTGCCGGCCTTATTTGTTTTTATTACGCGTATATACAGGGTGTTTGGGGACTGCTCCCGAAAACGAAGACAGGTGATAATACTAATGACACCTTTGATGAAGGGACGGAATCGAAAATCGATCTTGACTAAAAAAAGACATGTTTTTAATACTTTTAATTAGCATAATTTACGCTCCGTCTTGAAAGTACAGCTAAATGAAACGATAGTCTCATTAAAATACATTACTTTATTAAAAAAAAGAACCAGCAACGAAGCATGATAACAAACACAGCTGGACTAACATGGTAGAGCGAAATAACGCTAATAAGACGTTTTAAAAGTATGTTATTTTCGTTCCTTTATCGAAGGTGTCATTAGTGCTATCACCCGTCTTCGCTTTCGGGAGCAGGTCCCAAACATCCTGTATAGTCATTGTTATTTTCACTTATGATAACCTCTCATCACGATTATCTTGATTTATCAATATTTAATTGTCACCAACGAGACAGGCAATGACAAATATTTACAATAATAATATGTCACACTAGGGCGCCCTGCGGTTTTGTCCGCAATACATTTTATCTATACTAATATTATAAAGAGTTTGTTTCTTTGAACGCGGTAAACTCAGGAGCCGCTGGTCTGATTTGAAAAATTCTTTCAGTGTTCGATAGTAGACTTATCGAGGCTATATTATAATTTCAAAAATAGGGTTCCTTCCTAAAGTCAAATGTAAGAATCAATTAATTTATTTGTCTAAAAGGTCTCAGAGTCTCCCTACACAATAAGTCCACAAGTATTTATTATATATTATTACTTCTCACTACTTATTGAACCCTCCTCACATTTGTCGAAGAAATTTGATGTTCTTTGTAAATAATTATGTATGTTACCTACCAATATGTCTCAATCAAGCATTTACGAATTTTTAGAAGAAGCATAAAAATTTTAAAAATATTTTACTAATTAAATACTTTTATATATTCCTCTATAAATGTACTATCCGACACTGAAAGAATTCTTCAAATCGGACCAGCGGTTCCTGAGATTAGCGGGATCAAACAAACTCTTCAGCTTTTAATTATTAATATAGATTTCTTTTTTTTAAACCTCAAGCAGTTGTTTAGAAATAAAATTGATAAAAAACAAATAATTAATTCATGAACGTGCGAATATTTTTTATTAAAGATATTAATATCTAAATCACAGCTGAAACTTCCAATACGTTCTTGCTACATACGACAATATTGTAATAAAAAAAAAAAATATTTCTCATATTTATTTCTCACTGAAATCTATTAAACGCGTTTCAGAGATTTCGCGGTGAAATCTTTATAGAAGGAATTAATCTCCGTCAACATTCTAATCTACAAGGCGACATTATCCTATCACCGATTTCGGATATTTAACGGCAAACGTAATCTTAAGATATTTTTTTTAATTACACGTAAACATTACGTGGCTTACCAGAAAGCTGACAAGAATGCGACACGAAGCAGAATCTCGATAAATAAATTAACACTCGCCGATCGTATAAGCGGCATTTTGCACTTGGATAATTTAAAATCTGTTATTAAATGGATATAAAGTTATAATTTGAATTGGAACATATTTATATGTTGCGCTGACACCGCGGAACGCGAGCGGGACGTCAAAGTGACATTTGCCAATGCATCTGTCAAAGTGACATAAGAGTGAGGACACACTTCGACAATAGCCATTTGTATAATCTTTATCTGTCATATATTATTTTCTCGATTATGTTTTTTATAAAATAGATATAAAAGTAAAATACAAATATAAAAATAGTAGAAAAAACCTAATATGGAAGATCATCAGCGGAGCTTGGCCCAAGCATGTATATGATTATTACAAAGCTGAAGAGTTTGGTTGTTTGAACGCGCTAATTTCGGGAGCCACTGGTTTGATATAAAAAAATATTTCGGGGTTATATCATATTTTGTTAAATATTAGGGATATTACTAAAAGTCCAATAACACTTAACGTGTAAAAATGAAAAAACGCTAGCGAAGCTGCTGACAGAAGCTAGTCTCTAATAATATTATTTGCTTCAGTCTGATTGTTGTAGCTTTAACGTGTATAATAATATTAAATATTCAATATTGTAATTGTGTAAATATAATAATTAAATATTCTTATTTAACTTTAAACAAAGTGATTATGTAATATATGTTGTGTCTCTTACGGGCTGCCTGTGGCCGGACGAATATCAAAAACAGTCATTTAGAGTTTTTAATGTGGCGGGAAGAATTAATAATTTATAACTTGCATTCGGATCGCGTACTACCGTTCTTAGATGGAAAGGACGTGAAGTGTACTGTGCTTTCCGATTTCAGTTTATGAATTTGCGTATACTCGAAACAAAAATTAATAAGCTCGGCAGCAGAACGACGCTATACAGAATGTTTGAGGACTGCTCCTGGAGACGAAGGCAGGTGATAGTACTAATGACACCTTTGATGAAGGGACGGAATAAAATGCGATCCTGACAAAAAAAATATATTTTTAAAACGTTTTATTAGCGTCATTTCGCTCCATCGTGTTAGTCCAGCTGTTTTTGTTATCATGCTTCATTGTTGGTTCTTTTTTTAGTAAAGTAATGTATTTTTTAAGAAACTATCGTTTCATATTTACAAGATGGAGCGTAATTAATGCTAATAAAAAGTGTAAAAAAATTGTATTTTTTAATCAGGAACGATTGTGTTCCGTCTTTTCAACAAAGGTGTCGTTTGTATTATCACCCGTCTTCGTTTTCGGGAGCAATCCCCAAACACTCTGTATATGACAAATGATGTAATATTGTCAAGGCCTTAAGGTTGACAACGCGTCTTCTAGCATAGTTTTCCAATTAGCACTAGAGCGCATTTTGCGGCATAATGCTTAACGTTGAATGTTTCAACTAAGTACAGCAACGCTTCGCACAGACGAGCACTCTCAAAAGTAGTTTTTCGCTTGATGCGTGCAATGGATACCAACTCAGTGATAGAATATTAACAAGTGTTTTTTCTTTAAGTTGACATTGATCGGAATGTTTGATTTATATTATCTTTAGTAATATTATTTATTGGTGACAAAATTTTTTGAGCTTTCATTGCGTTGTAGGTTGTAAACATATTAAAATAATCGTAAACAGTTCTCATACAAATAATTCTTTATACCACTTTATTGCATGCCTCATAAGCGAAGCGTTCTTATAGATTAATGAGGTTATTGCTAACTCTATGATTATTTTTTTTCAATATTGTACTTAGCGCACTCTACTGGTGCATTTCAAAACTAATTCACGTTCCAATTAAGCTTCAGCATAATTCAGTATTGTGCGCCGCTGAGTCTCACAATGCTTTGTAATTGGAAAACTACGTAGATCTAGTGATCTTGGAGGTGTTCACGGGCGAAATTTTTGTCTATTTCGTTGTTAGCGTTCTCAGGAACTATTGATATGGACTTAAAAATTATAGCGCAATTAAAACTACAAATAAATTAAAATAAGTTTATTTCGTCTCACAGCTAACAAGTACATATAGTTAAAGTTAAAATAAGTTTATATATAATGTGCGTTAATTCTTAAAAGATATTAACGTTTAAAACGAAGGTTCCCAAACTGTTTTTCTTTACCCTCTTCCAAATTTTACTAGTTCCGTTGGATACAGGTTCAATTTTACCAAATTCCCATTCTCTCCCCCCCCCTCCCTTCCACCGCCACATATACCCCTATCGAGTCTAGACCTCTTGGGGATCCACCTGAACCATTTTGGGAATCACCGATTTAAAACAATGTATTTTAAGAATATTTAAACTTATTGTTTATAACTAAAATCTAGCCTAAAGTCTTATAGAGATGATATTAAAAAAAATGTATCGTCTGTATGTATGATACAGATAATAGCTTTTACTAAAAACAATATGTTAAACATTTCGTCTGTCTGTCTGATTATTCCAGCTAACCTACGAAACGGATAGATTCGATGAATGTTGCGTATAAGGAAACTTAGATTAAATTTCTTGGTTTAAAATAAGTAAAAAAAATCCAAGACCCATTTTAATATATTAACTTAAAATAAAAATAGAATATCTTAAAGAGATTTATTTTCAAGATTCATAGAGTTAAAATTTTAATACATTAATTAACTGGCTTATGCCCGTGGCTTTGTTCGCGTTCTTGTTGGTTTCAAGCATGTCTAGTTAATTCATAGACGGTGCTTTCCAATTAAAGACACGGAAGAACTCTGCGTTACACTACTGAACACTACCAGACTGTGATAAGAGCAACGGCGGATTAAGGGGGAAGAGGAGGAGGGGGGAAAGGGGCATGACAGCTCATGGGGGCCATGACCCCCTCTGAGTTTACATGTACAAGTTATTATAAAGTTTCTCGAGTGTACAATAAAGAAAAAATATTTTTAAGTACAGTACTTACGTACATAAATAAAATACCTACTTTTTAATTGTATATATTGTTCTCGAAATTAAATTATAAGTTATTGACTTGACCACGACTATGTGATCCCTCCTGACGCCACTTGGATTTGTACTATTATATCGTATGTTAGAACTTATTTATTTAAAATTCTCAAAAATAAAAAGAACGACAATTTTTGCCAGAAAGAAGAATTTTTCGTGTTTTTGTTTTCGTAACACACGGTAAAACGCTATCAAACACATTTTTTATATTATAGAGCAGTGTACTATCGTGTCTGGCAGTGTCAGTGTTGGAAAGCACAGTTCAACACTGCGTTACACAGTGTCTCTTTTCGTGTAAATGGAAAACACCCTGTTCAGACACGCGGTTTTTACTGTGTCCATAGACACATATTTATATATACTAGCGATTTTACCCGGCGTCGTTCGACAAAAAAATAATTTAACCGAATTTTACATAGTAACACGCACAGTAGTTTCGGAGATAACACCGAACGAAGAGAATACGAGATTTTTAATATTGAATTAATTTCTTCGCTTAACTAATAATTAAGTACCTTGTATATAATAATATGTTTTAATATATAAAAATGTACATAGTAGCAATAGATATAAAAATACGCGGGAAATGAGATGTTTGAACGCTATTTTAATTAATCTGTGGTACCTGTCACTTAAAAACGTCATCACATACTGTGTGGTCTTATATCCATATTTAAAATTATGGATTTGTTTTTAATGACTAAGTTTTTAAAATTAAAATTATTTTCACGTTTGGAGCAAGAGTTAATGTTAGTGCGAGAAAGATCGAGAACGATGATTCTGGCATGTCAGAATAAGAGCAGACAAAGCCAGTTTATGAGGCTAGTGTGGAAGGTAGATAGTTAACACGTAAGGAGTGATTGGTAACAGTAGAAATATATATACAGAGTGTTTGGGGACCGCTCCCGAACACGAAGACAGATGATAGTACTCATGACACTTAATGATGGTACGGAAAAATCTATCATGATTAAAAAAATCATATATTTAAAACGTTTCATTAGCGTTATTTCGCTCTATCATGTTAGACCATCTGGTTTTGTTATCATGCTTAATTGATGGTTCTTTTTTTTAGTAAAGTAATGTACTTTTAAAACGTTTTATTAGCCTTATTTACGATCCATCTTGTAAGGACAGCTAAATGAAAGGATAGATTGATAAAAATAGATTAGTAAAAAAATAACCAGCAATGAAGCATGATAACAAAAACAACTGGACTAACATGATGGAGCGAAATGACGCTAATATAACGTTTTAATAGTATGATTTTTTTGATCATGATAGTTTTTTTGCGTACCATCATCAGAGGTGTCATGAGTACTATCATCTGTCTTCATTTTTGTGAGCGGTCTCGTAACATCCGTTATGTTTTTTTACTAAAGTCGAATGAAGAGAAACAAAATGATTGGATATTTTCAAATATATATGTACGTATATAAAAAACGCGAAGATAACGAGTTCCGTAATAATGAAATAAGTATAAATTAACTTAACAAAATCCGATTTTAAATACCGGTATTGGTAATATATTTATAACTATTATTGACAAGCTTATTCGTGTCAGAAATAAAAAAAATAAATATCGGAATGGTGAGCGGAGACTGTTTCCGATTAAAAACAAATAGACAGCTGCCAAAACTAATGTTCACAAAAAACCTTTGAGACTATTTTCGGTTATCGGATACGGACACTGTTTCCGATATCCGAAAATCTCGGAATTGGAAACGAAAACTGTTTCCGACAGTAATAAAATTTAAGTTATCGAAAATAAAACGACTAGTTTAACTTCGCTACGAAATATATGTTCCCGATATCGGATTCGTTCCGATAATTATTTCCGACAGTAAATCGTATTGTCAAAATTCAGATTTGGTACACAAATATACTGTAACTTTAACTGTAAGAGCACCTTTTTTAAAACATACAATATCTTATAGATAAAATCCCATCGAATGTGTTCTAGCATTTTTGTAGTAATCGAAATACTCTTGGGGCGATCTCGAATGTTTTTTGACGACGTCATCTAACTGCATTTGGTCACCCCAGTCCGCCTGAAGAATTAAATTATTTTTATACAAAATGTCTTACATACAAGGTGTTAGGGGACCGCTCCCGAAAACGAAGACAGATGATAGTACTCATGACACCTTTGATGATGGCACGGAAAAAATCGATCATAACTAAAAAAAAGCAACATATTTTTAGAACGCTTTATTAGCGTTATTTCGTTCCTTCATGTTAGTACTGTTAAATGAAACGATAGTTTCATAAAAATAAATGACAACTAAAAAAAAGACCAACAATTAAGCATGATAACAAAAACAGCTGGATTAACACGATGGAGCGAAATAACGCTAATAGAACGTTTTAAATATATGATTTTTTAATCATGATAGATTTTTTCCGTACCATCATCAAAGGTGTCATGAGTACTATTATCTGTCTTCGTTTTCGGGGGCGGTGCCCTAACACCCGTTATATTTATGTAGCAAAACGATGTTTGATGAGTCAGCTAGTCTAATATATATAAATCTCCTGTCACGATGTTTGTCCGGGATGAATTCGGAAACTACTGAACCGATTTTAGCGTTTTTTTCTTTAAAATGAGTGCTATGCTCCAACTTAAGACTTAGGATAGT
>JAOSYY010025010.1:0-10735 GCA_025727935.1 Hebomoia glaucippe | reverse complement strand
CAACCCCCAATTTTCAGCCCTCTACAGTCAACCCCTATTATTATGTGGCAAAACGACGTTTGCGGGGTCAGCTAGTATTATATATTAATCATTTCTCACCTATAAAACCATGATCCCTTAACAGGATTGTTTTTAGGCATAAACGGACCTCTCGTTTCAGTAAGCCGGACTGAGCCGGTTAATTCTATTTCTCCTTTAACCATTGACGGCTCACGTTTCTCTTTTGGACGCAGGTGTTGTGGTATCCATCCTCGGTTTATTAAAATTACCTCTCTGCCAGAGAAAGAAGTTACGCTGGGTTATAATGATATGTATACGATAAATAATTTAAATAAGTTATAATTAGAGATGATAATTACATACATACAAAAAATCACCCTTCTTTCCAGTAGAGGTTAGCAGATTACAGAATTCCACATACATCCTTACAAACTCCTTTCGCTTCCAATCCTCCAATTAATACACACTTGCCGATTACACACAATCTTAATGTGACCTTTCCTTGGGACATACTAAGAACAAATCGAGGATTCGGTCTTGGTATGTCCTTATAGGTTAACCGCAACTATCACATAAGCCTAATACATCTACTTTGTCATCCTGCTTCATTAATTTTTCAAATATTCGGCAAAATGAATATATATTAAAAGACTTACCCAGAATCTGATAGTTTAAACGGTGTAATCACTAGCCATCCTTGATTTTTCTTAGGATCTGACACAAGAGAACCCGTGCGAGGTAAATGATCGTTTTCCACTAACGATCTTGGTCCAATTAAAATTTCTTTATCGTGTAAAAATTCTCCCCGTACTTTAACAGGCCTGTACTCCATATGCTGAAGGTCATTGAAACTAAAAAGTGAATAATTAAATAAAATGGTAAATTTCGTTTAAATTCTATAAATCATCAAATGTCTTACTCAAGAGGCATATCAACAGGCGTGGCGTTCGTCATCGCTTGCATTTTATCTATAAGTTCTAACTTCCATTGCAAACGATACACTTGCCAGCAGCCTAGGCCAAAAGAACCAGCCGGTATGACCTGGGAAAGAGTTCTAGTTATATGGGTTATGCACAGTGGTGGATTTATACTAGTGTCAGTTGGGGCTAGTGTCCAGGGCGGCAAAATTTTGAAAATGAGAAAAAAAACTTCTATACAATATATAATTGGTTATGCAAGAAAATATTACAACGTAAAGTATCTTACCAATAGGATCCATTTAATCACTTCTCCAGGCTCCTTGTCCTTAGGCTTCTGAAGTCTTATTGATTTGCCAGGAGTAATAGTATTGGACCTTATAATGTTCAATGAAAATTTACCTGAATTGTTAGCTTGTATAAAAGTTCTACTGAGTTTACGTAAACCACTAAACATTTTTTTTAAATTTACACTTATTCTATTTTATTAAAGCATAGATTACGTCGTTTAAATGCTTTCCGGAACTTTATATGCTGTAATTTTTTATAATCTCAAAAACACTAATATAACAAAAATATACCCGTGCTACTATATATTTATATTTAATGTATGTACTGTGCAGTATTTTTGTGCCACAAATTTCACAGAGTACATGACCAAAATAGTTAATAATTTAAGGCAACACCACAGAGTATTTACAACAACTCCACAGAATATAATTTAGATACAGACTAAACGACCGTTGTAAACACAGATAAGACTTTTTCGGGCTTCCATATAATTTCAAACAATAAAAATACTTAATTAATTTATCGGTTTTTTGAAAGAATTCGAGTTCATTAAATGTACAAATTATGTTATGTACAATTATATAAGTAAAACCAACATAAAAATATCGAAAGGATCATGGTAATTATAAATTTCGTTTTTTACATTGAGTGTGTTTCAACTCACGATTTTTGATTTAAGTGTACTAATTAGTGTCGTAGTAATATTACCCTTCATTGATTGTTTCTCTACGTTCATAGTATTATATCATAAAAATAGCAAATTATTAAAGGTATTGAATCTGTATCGATTATTTATATAAATTGGCATTTTCAGATTACGATTATATGTTTAATATCCTTATATATGTTAGCCTCTAACTCCTAAAATGTTCTTTTTATTTTAGATATCGCTTTAATGATAACAGCCACCATATTACCATTATGTTGCAAATTGGCATATTCACTTCCGCCTCTGCAGTTTTCATTGGCGGGAATATACATTTTAATAATAACAAACTATACTGACTTCTACCTTTAATATAGTGTGCATTTTACTCATAATCATTGTGTAAATATCGTTAAAACTGTGTTAATATTTATTTTTATTGCTTAAAAATTTACATAGTCCATTCACGGTCCACTGCACTTAATTGAGAATTTTAGCACGGGATATTTTTGAGGTTTTCATCGAAGCGAAGCTACTCATCGTGGAACCTGGACTAGCAAGAAGAACACTAAAAATTGAAACATACTTTTCAATTGGTTATAGTATTCTATAACGATAATAACTCCTTTTTATTTTTTGACACTCTCGCTAGAGGATTAGGTCAAATGGCAAATGCAAAAGGCAATACTCTTGAACACGGCGCGCATCGTTAGACGGTTTCTTTCTCTGCTGCCCAAACTACTAGTAGAATGGGTCTTCCAGGTTAGATTTTTATACTATTTTTATTTTTGTGTTTACGTCTTTGTATTCTACTTTTATATCTATTTTAATAAATGAGATACACAAAAATAACTTTTTGTTAAGGATTTTAGGGTTCAAGATACAAACAATTGGAATAATATCAACTTTAATGATATGTCCATGTATACATCACCACATTTGTTAATATCTAAAACATGTTAGACCATAAGTGTAGAATACATTTATAATGTTGAAATATAGAATAGGATATACACGGCAGACTGAATGGTATACCTATTTAAAATGGTTCCAATAGTTTCTTTTTAACATAACATAAATCTACATAAATTAATGTTTTACTTAAAGTAAATTAACATAATTTCCTAATATTGCGCGAATACTTGTATACTTTAGAATGAATAGTACATAAAACAATTATAAATAGATAAATTTAAATTTTGATAAACGAAAGTTACAAGAGCTCAATAGAATTACTTAGAGCTATCATCTAACATCCAATATGTCCACTACATGACATTTGGGACAATGATTAAATGGTTATATATTTAGACACCGAGATACATATATTTTTAAGTATAGCCAATAACATTTAAAAACATATACTACTAGTGAGCAAAGGACTTTATAAACAATTAAAAATTAAATAATACAACAAATATTAAGTTATGCCTTTAATTATCTGTTTCCGTATTTCAAACTGCAGTAAGAACAGATTTCTTTATTATATAGGATTACAATATCAGTAGCAATTTATAATCGCAATCAGGTAAACCTCTTACAACGTTAAACATAATAATAAACATGAACATCTTATAACGAAAGTTTTTAAAAATAAAATTTTACTGTGCGTACTTTTCGTCGTCAGAAATATAAATTATCATAAAAATAATACTTCTAAATGTTGCTTAAAAGTTATCAATTATTTATTCTCGTCGTTTCCACACCGACCTTGTATCCGATTCAATTATATACCAAAGGAAAGTCGTTTATTAATTATAATCTTTTAATTCTGCAATTAATGTCTGATGATACTTTTGTTTAACTTCAGCCACAATATGTTGAAATAATTTTAATTACTTCCTAATGTAATCTACATACAAACTCAGTGCATTCTAATTAGATTCATTGATTACAGTTCGTGACAACGATTTTTGCTACGTCTATTGTGCATCACAGAAAGGTGCATTTAACTTCGTTTATCACTCGACTATAGGATATACATCTAAGCCTGTATTCCAAACCATGACTCAAGTCGCACTATAAACTTGAGCGTTATGTTAATTCTGGCTGTTCTGTATTTATAGAGAAATTTTCGCTTTTAACATTCACATTTAAACCAAAAAACTAACCGATTAATAAGAACTTAAAACTTAAACAGCACGTATCTGTTATAAGAGAATAAAAATATGAAACAATCGTTGGCAAAGTTGTTATATTAAAATTAATTGTACTCATATTACTCACTGTTGTATATAATTTAATAATAAAATAAATAAAACTACACACATATCTACCAGTAGAATACAAGCAATGGAATGTGTTTTGAAGGGCGTTTTTCCAAACAAAGATATTCCGTAACATTTAGAAGAGTATCCCTACATTATACGTTTCACATTATAATGTAAGTGATAATTTAAATAACATTAATAAAGGTTTTCAATAATATGCACCTAAGTAATGCTCGCCTTGCAAACGTAAAATAGCGGATAGTTTTTATCGGACGGCTTAAAATTAAAAAGCTCCATACCTATTTAATTTTATTAAATTCGTAATGTCACCTTATTTGAAATAATATTGTAACTCCGAAACGTTACAATACCGACAGAGAGATTATGCAAAAACTATGCTAACAAAATGCAAAGAAATGCTTTGTACGCCGTGGTAGAAACACTTTGGCACAAACCACCACGGCGTGTTAAAAGAAACGTAAGGTATACAAAATTTGACGCTATTGAGCTGCTAATAAAATAATGTTGTGTTACATTTCTATTAGACAAACAAATCAATTTAAGGTTTGTTCTTGAAAAGATCATCAATAACGGTGGGGTCAGCCAGAGTGGATATGTCTCCAACATCGGTGTCACCGATCGCGACTTTCCTGAGTATCCTCCTCATAATTTTACCAGATCTGGTCTTTGGGAGGCCAGCAGCGAACTGTATGACGTCCGGGGCAGCGAAGGCGCCAATCCTGTTGCGGACGTGTTTCTTGAGGGCCTCAATGATGCTAGGATCCTGTCGAACCTGCTTGTAGGTAACGATGAAACAGTAGAGAGACTCGCCTTTCTCCGGATGTGGGCGGGACACAACAGCCGCTTCCGATACTCGAGGGTCTTCAGTCAGGACGCTTTCCACTTCAGCCGTCGACATAAGATGCCCAGATACGTTGAGCATGTCATCAATACGGCCTGTCACCCACAGGAAACCGTCTTCGTCACGCCTGGCACCTGAGCACGGCAATAACATACATGGTTAGTCTTAAAGTATACATAGGTAGTATTGTAGAAGCCAAAAAATCTTAAAAGCGAAAAAAGTGAAAAATCTGCATAATTTTTTTTATAATTAACGTACCGTCACCAGTGCAGTAGTAACCGGGGAACTTTGAGAAATAGACTTTCTCGTAGCGCTTGTGGTTACCGAACAGAGTGCGCATTATGCCCGGCCATGGGCGAGAGAATACTAGATAACCTTCCCCTGGACCCTCAATGACTTTACCACTCTCATCCAAAATGGTTGGCTCAACGCCAAAGAATGGAAATCCCTGGAGAATAAACACTACAGTCAGTCATATTCAGAAACAATTTTTTTCTGGCACGAATTGCTAATTAAAGCGTCACTTACTGCAGCCCCTGGCTTCATTGGGGTGGCGCCAGGGAAGCTTGTAAGCACGTGACCACCGGTCTCAGTTTGCCAGAAGGTATCGACAATAGAACAGCGACCGTTGCCAACGAGATTGTAGTACCAGTACCAAGCTTCAGGGTTGATTGGTTCTCCCACGCTGCCCAAAATGCGCAGAGACTTCATGTTATGCCTGGAAATATTATTTATTTCTAAAATCCGGAATTATAGAAAAGCGTGTTTATCGGGCAAAGGAAAGGTTGTATACAGTTGTATACAGGATGTTTGGGGACTCTCGAAAATGAAGACAGGTGATAGTACTAACGATACCTTTGATGAAGGGACGGAAAAAAATCGATCCTGACTAAAAAATACATTTTTAACACTTTTTATCAGCATTATTTACGCTCCATCTTGTAAGTACAGTTAAATGAATCGGCAGTTTCATAAAAAATACATTACTTTCCTAATAAAAAGAACCAGCTATGAAGCAGGATAACAAAAACAGCTGGACTAACATGATGGACCGAAATAACGCTAATAAAACTTTTTACAAATATTATTTTTTTTAGTCAGGATCGAATTTTATTCCGTCCCTTCATCGAAGGTGCCCGTCTTCGATTCCGGGAGCAATCCCCAAACACCCTGCATAATTATTATTCCCATATGAAACCTTATATTTACTACAACTATATAACATATTTTTAATCATTTTTGATAATCTGTTGTAAAAATAAACAGTTATTTGGTCCTGTAATGTTTCTTAAGAGGGAGTTACGCTTTCTCATAATGTCTTACGACGTATATTCGTAGATAAAGTAATAAGAATGATGCTCACTTAGAGACGTATTCCTCTCCAAATTTCATTAGAGAACGGATTGCTGTGGGTGCGGTGTACAACTGGGTCACCTTGTATTTTTGCACCACTTCCCAATAGCGGTCTTTAGCCGGGTAGAACGGGGTTCCTTCAAACTGAATATGTACACGCTATAGTCTTAAATGTATACACAAAACAGATAAGCCGCGTCTGTTTGTAATAGCCCAATAATATCTTATAGTGCATAGAACAAAAGCAGAATTAATAAAAAATATCCATCGATTTGTCTATTAGTTTCGTCTGACATGCGAAACGGTTGAACCGGATTTTAATGGGATTTCCACTCGCAAATAGTAAATGTAATGGCGGAGCACGGTGTGTAGTAAAAAAATAATGAAAACACAAATTGTGCAATAAAAAAATGTATTGCTTCAAGATTAGATTATTAAAAAAATGTATATAAATTTGCGAACTAAGACTGATTACAAAACATCTACAAGGTGAATCTTATCTATATTTGAGAACATCAGGCAAACTATAGTATTTTCTATTCGTCAGACTGTTATCTTTGTATTTTGGAACTGTTACGAGATGTATCTATCAAATGTTTGACATGGACTTGTACATACGACACATTTTCATCTTGTCAAGAAATCATTAAAATTGTAAACTATCATTTATTTTGGATAAAATTATTAACTGAATATCATCGCAGGCATACATTATATAAATAGACCATTGTATAATAAAACTTATAATTTCACATTTTAAAAATTACGTTAATACCGGCGTTCTTCTATTAACTCTTATTAATAAAAATATTATTAATATATTTGTACCAATCTCAACATAGAACCTATAAATAATACATTTTTTGTTTCTGTATAATGGAAATTGAAAAATAATGTTTAAAAATTTATTCTGAGGACGATTTTTTATGTAAGTACGGTAAAAAATAAAATTGAAATCCCAAAATAATACTCTGAATACATTTGTGTATGAATGTAAAAACTAACTACAAACATGTTTGTCTGTCTGTGTATTACGTCTAGATTTGGCTGGACTGCTTTTTGTATTAATACATATTAATGGCATTAAAAGTATCTTGGCTTTTTTTTTATACGGAATTTTAACGCGGGCGACACCGCGCGCCACCGCTAGTCATCAATACAATTGAATATTCTTGGGAGAGATAAGAAATCTCGTGTAATTGTGAGATGGTTGCACTCTTGACACAATTAAATGCCTCGTTGAACTTGAGATAATTGATGTCACCACTCAATGATAACAGCACAGTTAAGATCTTTAAATAATATCACATAAAACCCTAAAATAATGGCTCGGTACACTTTGGCCATGATAGTTTTGCAACCGCGATCCCGTAGGCCTACGATGGAAATATCGGATAGACAAAAAAGTTTTAGTGGGTATTCCCTCCTAGTACTCTGAGATTATAGTCGTTAGCAGAGTACTTATGGAATGGCGGATTCCACATAAAAAAGCCTCGGTACACTAGAAACAAGTTACAAATCGATAAATATAAATAAAATCGGAGTGTCTATTTGTCTATTAATAAGTGACTGATTTTTGTAAACTATGTTAAGAATAGTTAACAAATCCTTCCAGCCAAAGGGAGTAGGGAAAGGCTAGCGATACTAATATTAGAAACTAGCTGTGCCGCGCGATTGTGCTCGTGTTACATCGATTCAAAAACTTTTCACGTATCTTTACACCAGTAAATTATATCTAATATGTGATTCCAAACATCCACACACACGATTAGAACATTATTAAGGGTTTAACACGAGCGAAGACTTATACAAGCTATTTAAAAGTACTCTTACCATAACAGAAGTAGCGCAGTTGGCCAATGGTGCATACACAACATAGGTGTGACCAGTGATCCAGCCAATATCGGCAGTACACCAAAAGATATCAGACTCCCGGTAATCAAATACATATTTGAAAGTTGTCGCAGCGTACAGGAGGTAACCCGCTGTAGTGTGAAGAACGCCTTTCGGCTTACCAGTGGACCCACTAGTGAACAATAGTTCATTATCAATCAATTTAATGTAGACAATTAATTTAATTTTAATAATACTAATTTCATCTACTCTATAGGTTCTAACGACAATTTTACATATTATTATACGAATGGTATATAAGATTTATATTGTATATTTATAATAACAAATTAAATATTAATTGTTTTCGTTTGAACTGCGTGCTCCATCACTCACTGAGGGCGAAGGGCCCACTAGGGAACGTATGGTGCAACCGAAGGAATGCTCATAGTAGAACGACTTAGACTAGTCTACTATAACATTTGTTAAGTTTTCCATTGTCTATAAATAAGTTATTCTTTTATATTTTTCTAAAGGTATCTCTCCTGCTGCTGGAGGTTGGCTGAACATTTTGAACTTATGTCTGTCCTTGCCAGGTGTAATAGCTCGGCGACAGTAGCATTCTCTAATGTTTCAAAGCCAAGACCTTTATCGTGTCCTTAATACATGGCCAAGGTAAGCTATTTTTTTAATTATTTAAAATTAGTTTTGTGAATTGGCTGGTAGGAATTTCTAAAGTTGCAAGTCCGAGTTACATATCACCTTTGTATTTGAAAAGTCGTAAAGTTCTTAACGGATTTCCGTTTGAAATAAAAATGCAGTGAATATATATAATTTATAAATGATGTCATACAGGATGTTTGGGGACTGCTCCCGAAATCGAAGACGGGTGATAGTACTAATGACACCTTTGATGAAGGGATGGGAAAAAGTCGATCCTGATTAAAAAAGACAAATTTTTTACAGTTTTTATTAGCATTATTTACGCTCCATCTTGTAAGTACAGTTAAATGAAACGATAGTTTCATAAAAAATACATTACTTTACTAAAGAAAAAGAACGAGCAATGAATTATAATAACAAAAACATCTGGACTAACAAAATAACGCTACGAAACATTTTAAAAATAATTTTTTTATGACAGAATCGAATTTTATTCCGTCCCTTCATCAAAGGTGTCATTAGTACTATCACCTGTCTTCGTTTTCGGGAGCAGTCCTCAAACACCTACCGTTAAATGATTAAGCTATCGATAATCCCATTAAATATAAGAGTTTATTTTGTAAGAGTGCAAAACTATATTTTGTATCAATTATACACTACCAAACAGTCTATCAGATTTTATAAAAATTTAAAGGATACATTACAAATAGAATTTAATTTGGAATTCACGATTGGGAATTTCCAAAACAAGAAATTACTTTTGTGTTTGCAATATTTATATAAGCGAAATCGGTTTAACGATGTGTTAATTCAATATTAAATGTTCACTTTGAATAAAATTGTATGCACTAACAATTATATGTGTAATACCGAAAGTGTTAAAATGTTACGGATCGAATACTTAAAAAATCACTTTTTATAAAATTTCACATTATTTGTAATGAAGATTTCGTATAAAGAAGCATTTGAAATGTGAAAACCAAACATTTGCTTTCTCATCATGTATCTTAGCCCTCAAAATTTTAGAACAAAATAGTATTTATACCAGATACTATTTTGTTTGTTTTAACTCAATGAACATTCCCTATATTTTTTAGTGAAGACCCAAAAATTAATATTAATTTTAAAGTATTCTTCGTAGTTTAATTTTGACTCGTGATGCTATTTGAACCTAGCTGCGTATGTAAAATGTATTACGAGTATTATACTTAGATATAATTAGACAATGAATAACAGACCTCGTGTACAGCATAAATAGTGGATCTTCTGCGTTCAGCCATTCAGGATTACAATGGGCCGATTGATCTTGTATAAGATCATGCCACCACACATCCCTATCTGCGTTCCAATCGTACTGAAACATTAACATCACAATAACACTTCAGTGCCGTGGCATTGAAACGATTCCATATTTATAACAACTAAAAGAGTATACTTAAGATTTGTTCACGTTCAAATTGTTTGTTGCAAACTAACCAGGCTTTTGACGTCGCAGAGTTTTCCGCAGGGCGTGGCCTTGGAAAGGTGTGATACAACAACACACATTTCCACTTCATGGTTGTGTTTAAACTTTGCCTTTTGTAAGGCTTCATCGCAGGTTTTTTTGAGGACGAGAAGTTTCTCGCCGCGCCATGCGCCGTCCGCCGTAACAAGCACTTTGGCTTTACAATCCGCCACGCGCCCCGCGAGGGAGTCCGGGGAGAACCCTGCGAACTAAGCAACGAATTGACCACCTAAGTAAAACGAAACTAAACAACTCAGACTCACAATGTCTAGCTAATCTACATATTAGCTTTAAAACAAACACATCGCAAAGTAGTCGGTCCATTTCTTTAGCAGTTACGATGCCGCAAACAGACACACAGTCATGACAAAGTATTTTATGTTAGGTTATGAAAAATTAATCCGTACTTATAATAAATCAGTAGAAACCGTGTCTGTATAGTCAAGGAATTTATTC